>PTEX01000197.1:1300449-1518326 GCA_003342815.1 Eudromia elegans
AAGGAAAGGAAAGGAAAGGAAAGGAAAGGAAAGGAAAGGAAAGGAAAGGAAAGGAAAGGAAAGGAAAGGAAAGGAAAGGAAAGGAAAGGAAAGGATAGTCAAAATCAGTTTCACGTCTCTAGTGTAATCATGTAGCAACGAAAGAGCCATGCCATCCTTCTATGAAAATATTCATGGCTGAGAATATAGCTTTTTCCTAAAGCTCCCCAAAACAGCAAAAATAAGTAGCAATTATTTTAGTAGTAAGTGCTTAAAGGAAGTATTCTATTAGCAAGGGTACCTTCTTTTCAGGTAGTCTTTTTTTTTTTCCCTTCTTCTCTCAGATTAAGTACAATACAACTCTGTTAAAAAGTTGGGGGCTTTTAAGCAACCTCGGAATACACCCTCCTCCCTCCTGTTGTAATAGGGAAGTGCTGAGAGGGTTGCCAAACCCTCCCCACACTACCTCAGAGGATCTGTCACCACTGCTGTCACATCTTGTGCGACATTCGCTTACTCCTTTCCTCTCACTGTCTATCTTCCCCCCATCCTAGTGACCAGAATTTTTTCAGGGCACTGGGATTAAGGAGACAGCATGGGTACAGAAGCTTTACTTTTCAATGACACTGAGTAATGCTGCTCATGATATGAGGATGAAAAGGAATTTTCTGAGGACCACCACCCAATAAACAGTTCATCATGTTGCCAGTCTATAATGGTATATTTATCTCGGAGTCCCTGCAATACAATTTTACCCAGGTAGACACATGGATATCCTCTGCCATATATTTTCCTCTGTCTTCTATCCCTTTGTTCCTTGGCAGTCCTTTCAGAGGACTATGGGGCACACAGCTCACTGATGGTCCAAACAAAAGGGCCTTTTTCTTGCTTAGACTCCATGCAGTTCAGGAGTGTGATTTGCCTTAAACTATGTTGAAGGCAAACAAACTTCAGCTCTTACTTATGGTAAAATGTGAATAACCTAACAAACAGTGTTTGGGCTGTAATTCAATGTGTGGTATTTCCAGTCATGCTCTAGGCTTGTAACCCAACAATCTTCTCTTTACAGCTTGTCCATGGCTTTCTCTGCAGCCTGTACCTCTCTCTGGGTATACTCTCTGACAGGTTTGGGCTGTGTGTGTGATCTCTGCCCAAGGGCAACCAGGCCCTTGATCAAACACTGGACAGGGGATGGGCTGCACCATTGTATCCAGAATTCCTCAGGCATGGAGAAGTCTTCCTGACCTACTTAAGGATGACAAAGGTGGACTCTTACAGGACTTGCCCTAAATAGGCAGGTGGTTTGTATCAGGAATACTGTAGCCAGCAGGAAGTGATCATCCCTCTGTACTTGTCCCTGGTGAGGCCACACCTTGACACCTGTG
The DNA here is from genome assembly GCA_003342815.1 of Eudromia elegans. Lineage (NCBI taxonomy): Eukaryota > Metazoa > Chordata > Aves > Tinamiformes > Tinamidae > Eudromia > Eudromia elegans. The sequence goes on from PTEX01000197.1 coordinate 1,301,814, forward strand.
TTCAGTTTTGGGCTTCTCACTACAAGAAAGACATTGAGGTGCTGGAGTATGTCCAGACATGGGCAACAAAGCTGGTAAAGGGGCTGGAGCACAGACTTTATAAGAGCGGTTGAAGGAGCTGGGATTATTTAGTCTGGAGAAGAAGAGGCTCCAGGGAGACTTTATTGCTCTCTACAGTTACCTGGAAGGAGGTCATAGGGAGATAAGCGTTGGTCTCTTCTCCAAAATAACTACCGAAAAAAGGAAATGGCCTCAAGTTTTACTAGGGGAAGTTCAGGTTAGACATTAGGAAGAATTTCTACAAGGAAAGAGTAGTCAAGCATTGGAAGAACCTGCCCAGGGAAGTGGTGGAGTCACCATTCCTGGCAGTGTTTAAGAAATGTGTAGGTGAGGCTCTTTGGGACATAGTTTAGCAGGTATGATGTTGAAAGGTTTATGGTTAGACTCGATGATCTTAAAGATCTTTTTGAATCATAATGATTCGATGATTCTATGTGTTACTGCCTTGTGTCTTTCAGACAGATGTAGCCACGGGGCCATAGTGTGGAGAGGTCCAGACCCTGGGGCTCCTTCCTCCCTTTTGTGCTATACCAGGCTGCATGGTGGGATCATAGACTGCACACAGTGCCAGTGATTTGGGGAAAACTCCTCACAGGCCTTTTTTTGCAGTGCCACAAGTGGCCTTGGGATGAGTGGCACACCTTAAGTCCTCTGCTCTGGTGATACATTAAGGGCTGGCAGTGTAGATGTAGTCCCTCAACGCAAAGTCTGATGGGCAGACTGTGGGAAGGACCTAAGAGAGTAGCGTTGACATAGTAGCGTAGACCTGAGGACCTTCCTTCTCTCCTCCACCTTCAAAATGTCAGAAAGTGACTTAGTGTCATGTCTCATCCCTCTGCCATACCAACTTTGTCCGATTTCAATAAGCTTTAAAAGAACTGGGAAATAAACTCATTGACACTTTCTGTATCAGAAATAATTCCATAGACAAACCAAGCAGGGGAGACTTTCTTAAAGATATGGGACTATCCATGATCATTTGCATGGTTGCTCAGTTGCATGGCTGGAGAAAAAGTGAAAAGACAAAATGTGGGACTACACAGAGCTGATTCTTTTTCAGGCAGCTATAGCTTCCTGGCCAATAACATCATCAAGGTTTTAAAACTTTGCTGACCTACACCACTGAAATCAAGGCATGAGGGAAAACAAAAATAAAAAGGAATTCTCATTTCAGCTTTCTGAGATTTTCCTAATAAAGATCACAATCACAGCAAGGTAGCTCCACATGAGTCAGTAAGCCTGCACAGCAAATCATGGGGAAGAGATGCTCGCTGGGGTCTTGGAAGCAGCATCAGCACTGCACTGTAGCCAATCTAATTAGCTGAATAAGGATAATTACCCAAGAATAGCAGCAGGCTGAAGTGGTTTGGGAGCTGCCTAGCTCTCTCCACAAGTACAGCATGAACTGTGTCATAGCCAAAGGGCTCAAGTGTCCTCCTTGCTCCTCCAGCATGTTCCTACACACATAGAACAGGAAGTCATTCTAGCCAGTGTACTGCACTTCTTGTGCAGTGCTCCTCCAGGTGTGCAAATATCCCTTAGGACTGAGCTGGTCCTACTAATTCTGAATTTCATCCTGAATTGCGATTTCCACTGAGTCACTTTTACACAGATGGGCCGTGCGACAACCATCTGGAGGGCAAGCAATACTCCTGACACCGAGGAACAGAAAGAGCTTTCTGTGGGAGGAGGCTGGTTGCTGATTTCTTTTTTTTTTTTTTTTCCCTCTTTGATTTTTATGTGCCATGGTTTGTTTATGCCTCTCTCTACATTTCCATCCAGGGTTTTAGTTCCCAAAATTGCAGCTGCTGTGACAATGTTACAAAAACTGATGTAAATATTGCCTCAGTGCCATGCCTGCTGTAGGCCTGCAACACAAAAAAGAAGTGCAGTCTTCTGAGGAAGTCATGTGCTTTCCCAAGTGACAGTGGTGCTGTCAGACCTGGGAGGAAAACTTTTAGTCAGAGAGAGAAAGAGAGCAATTGGGTACAGTTGAACAAGCCCATCCCAGCCCTTGTGCCTTGGCAGCCAGGAGTTGCAGATGTCTCCCTGTGCCCATTGAGGTCTCTCCAGAGCTTTCAGCAGAAGCTGACAGTGACTCAGAAGGCAGAGAGACCACAGTATCTGGTCATGGCAACAATAGTGGGGCTTGGCATCCAGGAAGAGTAACATTCCATAGGCTGTGATTTATTTATTTTGTGGGGAGCGATGTAAATGCATGCTCATGACAGCTCCAAATGGCAGGTATTTTCTCATTACCTTGACTTCTTACTGTTTGCTCTCCCTTGCCTACTAGACGGCACTGGTCTTAATTTAACTTCCATGGTTCAAAACCACTGACATCAGGGCTGATACAGGAGGAGGCAATGAGAACATGAAGCTCTGGTTTTCCAGTAATCCTTTATATTTAATGAATGATGCACTGGAATGACTGGTAAAAAAGTCCTCTTTCTTTTTAACACTGCTATTGCACTGTGCACTGTGGGGAACATATTCTATCACCATTTCTCAGAGACAACCTTCAAATGTTCATGCCTTTGCTAAAGACTTTTGCAATTATGGATGCTCTTTTCAATGGCTCTGATATAATCCTTGGATGATAGACAACAATTCTTTCTAATCCTGACAGAAAAGCCCCTAAAATGTTTTGAGTTTTGGGGAAAAAAAGAACCCCAAACCCACAAGGGTCAATAAAACTTTCTAACCAGAGAGGATGGCATGCCAAGATCTGTCACAAGCAAAATGATCATTGTCATGAACGACGCTCATATGAACGGGTTGCTCTGCTCTGTGCTAAGTGCTGGGAAGGAAACATATTTTGCTGTCATTTTTTTTAGCTATACCAAATGCTGTTCAACTGCAGCTGAACTTTGTAATGCTGTGCAATGGAAAGAGTTCTGGTTTTGTTATGTTTTGGTTTTATTTTTTTTAAAATTAATACAATTTAGAGGCATTGGATGGGTGTTCAGACTCACTGGGTCATTATATTATTGGATATACACAAGGGCACTTGCAAGGACACCATCCCCTAATTCCCCATAAATGAGTCTCTTTCAACCTTGATCTCCTATACATGCTATTCATAGACCTCCTTATCTTAGAGCTGCACTCAGGAACTTGTACCCTCTCTTAGATGGTCTGGTATCTCCACCCTTTCCTCCACATCACCACTTGCATCCCAGAATGTCATTTTGCTCTTCTTATGATGCACTGCCTCACCAGGGTTGTAGGCAGAGCAGAATAGACTTCAGTAGAAAATATGATTAAAAATGATATATTTTTAATTGAGCAAATTTTGGATATGTTCATTTAGTGGTTTGGTTTGCATATTTTGCTTTGGATTTATTAAAAATCAAATCCCAAAGTGGCTAATGTTCCTGTGTAACAACTCTGGCTATCATATGCAGAGAAGCATATATTTGTGTTAATGCTGAAAATTCAGAAGGCCTCTCTCTGAAACATGGTATGTGTACACACGTCTGTATGTGTGAAAGAGGGGCAGAGACAGAGAGACATAAAATGGTAGATCTTCATATGGTGGAACATTTGGAGAGGCGATATAGGGCTAATTTTCAAAAGATATTGTTGCAAATGTTTCTGCTTCAGGCAATATATATATACATATATATATGTACACATACATATTTTGATAAGAAAATGTGGCTAAGGAAATTGAACTTTTCTCTGAAAAATTGTTATTTCAAACAGCAAGTCTAAATTCAAACATTAGAACTATAACTGAGCTGGCCATCTTAGGCTCCCTTTATCCTCTGCAGAGATCTAGTCTAGGCAGTGATTCATCTCCTCCTACAGTAGACATGTAAATAGGTCAGATGAATCATGGCCTAAAAGTGCCTATTCCCTCTATTGACTGTAAAGGGAGCCTGAGGTGGCAGGTCCTGCTGTATGTGTCTACACTGCTGACATCTACAGTGAGGTGAGAAGAATCCCATCCTAAACATGGAAAAAGAAAAGGGTTTTATTTTGTTTTTGAGGCCTGACTTTCAAATGGTAAATTCTCCTTTTCCTTAATGGGAGATACAGCTCCCGTTACCAGTGATACAAAGTACACAGTAAAATATAATTTTTCCTTCCGCATATGTGGTTGCCACTGCCAATTATGTAGAATATATTTCCTACAAGTAGCATCAGATTACACTAAAACACATACCAGTACATACATTCAAAGATGGGGAAAGACGTGTCTTTTTGTACTCATTTATGAAGACATTTCTTTGTTGCAGACAGAAATAAAACCACATAAGAAAACATTTGCATTACCTGTTATGACTATATTATCCAGGATCGGAAACCTGGATAATATGGTCATAACAGATAATGCAAATGTGTCAGTATTCACACTGACATCCAAATCCAAAGTATTTAGCTGGTTTGGTGCTGAGTATTGCCCAATATGGGAAACAAAGACTGAGAGAGAAGCCAAGCTTCCAAGTGCCCATTCTCATTCATGGTACTTGCAGGCTTCAGCTAAGTTAACTGGTTTATGTCTTACTGGAGCTGAGGCCCTAACAGATCAGGGAAATTCATTCCCTCAAAGTGGGGAGTAAAGAACTTCTCTAACGCAGCCAGTTTACACAGAGGCTGACAGTGACACAAAGGCTGCAGCCCGTGAAGTTTAATTTCAACCTGAAAAGAGTGGTCAGAATGGAATGTGGTCTCTACCCAGATACTTGAGCAGGGAAAGCCATTTTAGGTAAGATGTTAGTTTAAATAAATTCCACCACGCATGTGGTACATTCAGGCAAAAAAGAGACTTACCTAAAGTAGCTGCATGGTCTTATCACTTCCATATTACTGAAGAGAAACTCTTGGTTTGGAAAGCAAACCCTACTGCATCCATTATGACTGAGAAGAGAAATTGTAACTTGCAGAACAGGAGAATAGCTGAATTGTGTGATCCCATTTCAGAGTCTGTTGACAGATATGTACTCTCCTCCAAAGCCATCACATCTAAAGATGGAGAGGAAAGAATACTTCCACTTTGGAAAGACTTTGTGCACCCTTCTTGCCATATACTCATACAGCTGCCTGATTTTTTTCCAGTGTATTTATCTCCCTATAGTGAATGTTGGTTCCACAAGACAAAACATTTTGCAAGAAAATGGCCATTGATTATGGCAAACAGTTAGTGTGAAATTACCAGAATAGGTGGGTTTGCAGCTGGGCTGTGATTCCTCAGATGGTGCTAGCATGTGAACAGGAGGACAGATTTGGGGTGCCCAGGAAAGGGAATGTCTAAGTTTCCCCAAAGATCCAGCTTCAGTTTAGTAGCTCCAGCTCAGTCCTGCACCTAGGACTACTGCAGAACTACAGCCTTATTGCCTTTAGCACCAGAGGAACTCAGCTGTCATACACAGCACCCGACACACATGAAGCACATGCCTTTGTGCTGTGCCCAAACAACCATGGCTCCTCATGAATGTAGCATCGTCTTGGACAAAGCCAGGCCCAGAGTGATAAGCCAAGGAAGACCCAAACTATCGACAGCACAAGCACAGATCTGTCTCTCCGCTGTACTGATACACTTGAGTCCATGATCTGGCACAACACACTTGAGATGTTAGGTTCAGCAGGGCTTAGTTCCAGCTCTATGTCATGCACAGATGAAGATATACTTTCTTTTAGGACTAGGCTGAAGAACAATGTTCCTGCAACATGGCACCTCAGCTACCAAGCTGCATCAGAACAGAGATTTTCCTACACCCAGGAGATGGATAATAAACAACCCAGAAAATCCAGGCATGCTTAATTTACAGTTGGTTCTAATTAATTTAGTACCATATGTGGACAGGCAATGTTTCAATCTTAATGTCACAGAGTGTTTCAATATTACTGAAACATAATGTTTCAAACACATTCAATTACAAGACTTCTGAAGTTAAAGATTTCCTAAATCTCATTTCAGGGTAAAACTTCCTGTTCCAGTTCAGAACAAAAATACATTTTTAAATGCCTGAAGAGTTTTTACAATTAATCCAAACACAGATGTAGAGTGTAGGTCCATATACAACAAAGCACTTAAGCGCATTTTAACTTCAAGCATGTAAGTAATCTCATCTTTAGACATATGCTCAAATCCTGTGATGTGCTCAGCTCAACCAAGTCAAAGCTATAAGATATCTGTTTGTATAGAAACTCTTAAGCTGCCTGTTGTTGTTTGCATTTCTAGCCACTCTAACAAGTCTCTAGTGCAACTGCTTCTTGACTTCCTCTGAAGATGGTTGCCATGAAGGTGGTTGTTGATCCATTTTTCAGTCCCAAGACTGACCTTATCTTTGTGCAAATGAACTCAGTAATTGCTTATTTAAGGAAGTGTGCAATGTTTTGAGAAGTAAGTTTAAATGTGTATTGTAAAACATCACAACTGGTTGGGTTGTTAATGGCAGATGTTCTGGAGGGAGAAAGGAAATTAAAAGGATGAATCACTATCCACATGAATTTCAAAAGCAATATAAAAGTTATTTCATAATCACATATGTGTGCCAAATATACTCATCCAGCACAAACTGTAAGCTTTGATTTTTGTGAAGTCTGCAAGTTGTTTCCTTTTCCTATTGTAACCTTTTGCAGTGTGGTTTGTAAAAGGGAAATGTAAGAAGAAATTAATGCCTTCCAAACTCCACATATCTGTCTCCTTCTGTACTACTGTGCTGCATCCACCTCTAAAACCAGGCAGAAGTCTCCTATAGGTAACTGCATGGAGAGTAAAGCTTCCCTCAGGGCCTACAAAGTTTTCAGGGCCTTCAAAGTTTTAGGGTGAGAATCTGCAAGTAGGCATGCTTGGACTCATAGAATCATAGAATACTTAAGGTTGGAAGGGACCTCTAGAGATGATCTAGTCCAACCCTCCTGAACATGCAGGGTCATCTCTTCATGTGCACAGCTTCTCCATGACTTTCTTTCCATGGCTACAGGTTTTCCTGTGGCCCATCTCTTTCCCAGCTGTAGTCTTCAAAAATATTCTCAGCTTCCATAGCAATAGTATTATCTTTTTCTGTTCTTCTTTTGCGCCACTTACTTCAACAGCCTTACATTGCTTTAGATTACCTTTCAAAACATCAATGGTGGGTTGCTGGGGGAGTTTTTATTACTTTACAAATAAATTGGAAAGTCATCTAGAAAGCAAGACTACAAACAAAATGGGAATTGATGTCTGTTGTATACAAAACAAGCATTTTCTCAGAAAGGCTCCTTGACTTTTTAATCTTTGGACCTGTAAACAATTATATAGAGTTCAATTCATGTATAAAAAAAGAGGCAGGGAGGGCTTACTGGTTGTGGCACAGATGTCTTGACCCACATACCTTTTTTTTTCCTGGAATTCTTCCCGAAGCACTGCAGTCCTTGTGACTCACTTGAATAGTTTCTTGGAGACATGCATGAAAATGGAGCACAACCAGCATGTTAAGAGAAGATAAGAAAAGTGATGGTAACATTATGCAGAGACTCTCTCCAAAGTAATTTCAAGTAAGATGCACAGACATGCTTCAGAGGCATCCACCAGAATACACAGACGGAAATGGATTTTTTCTAAGTCCTACCGTAAAACCATTCACGTCCCCATCTTGCAGTCTTATTTCCCACTTCTCCCTTGAAAGACATACAGCTAATCAGTGAACAGAAATAACATCATAATCTCATAATGAGTAGTTAATAATTAGGGATAAGGAGAAGCAAGTAACTTGAAAAAATGGCTTTTTCAGCAAGCTGAAATTGTTCACAACATTCCACAACAAATTTTAATCAAAAAGATGTGTTCATAAAAAGCAAAGTTGATATGCACACCTCTGAAAGAAAAAGTTGGGGCAAGTAGACAAATTATTAGCAGCTGCTGGTTTAACATCTGTCACTGATAGAGCCAATGGCTGATTAATATTTCTATCCTTTATCTGCTGTGAATCAGTGTTCAAATGTTGAAAAGATAACTACCACTGTTCGCAAAATTTTCTTTTGCACGCAATGGTAAATATATTCTTTTTGTGTCTGTAACATACCAATGTTTTATAGCATTATCTAAGAAATGTGGACCAAAATAAACTGTGATTTGTGCGCATAAAAAATAACAAACCCTTGGAATGCCTACAGAGGTCATTATTGCAAGTTTTTTTCTAATTAATACAGCTTTAAGGCCTGTGTTTATTCTCATTAAAATATGGCTTTTCACGATGAAGCCTTTAAATACACATGGAAAACTTCAAGAATAATGTAAATTATGATCTAAAGGCACTGTAGCCATGATATCTTTTAGAATGAACTCCCATGAGGAATCTTCAACTTCTTCTCATCTCTGAATGCTTAAAACATTACACCTTTTCAAGACTTTAACCATTCCATAAAAAAGAAGTGCGATCTCACTGTAATAATGTTGTTGTAATTATATACAATACTTAGCACTAGTTTTACACCAGATGAGTCATAGTATAAGCTTGTACTTTGCTGTTTGACTAAATCCCACGACATTCTGAACTCTCTGCAGTGAATGCTTAGCAATTTACACTCAGCTCTTCTCCCAGTCCATGGCTGCTGGAGCCTTTAGAGGTGATTGGTTTGAAGGGTGCTGCAATAGAATTAGTGGGTACTGCATTTGGAAGCAAGGGCTCGAAAAAAAATAGTGGAAAACTGTTTTGAAAAGTGATCAGGTATTTATTTTTCTACAGTCATGTTCATTTCAACTAACTTGGATCACAGATAGGAGGGAGTTAGGTTTTCTTCCTTTCTTTTACAGGAAGCTTATCTCTAAACAGGAAGGAGGCAATTTGCTGTAATGTTTGTATTTTGTGCTGTTTGTTGTAACATTTAAGGCTATGACAAACAGCAACTGAGCATTCAGTTGAAAATCTTGTGGTCATTTAAAGGAATATCATTTACTTGCCTTACCCTATCCCCACCTTGTGCTAACAAAACAACCTCTAAACCTAACCTAAACCGAAAAGCATCTCTTCATTTGTACATTTTCCCCTCCATCCTCTGTTTTAGAGCTTGTTGATCTCAGCGAAGTAACTGATAAGCACAGCTTCCTCCACATGTTCATCTCTTGGAGAAAGCCAGCCATTCTAAAATCAGTTGTTACCTTGTTGTTTCTGCTTTATTGTCTATAGCACATAAATAGCTGCATTCAAGTCTTCATAATTTGGAAACAGTACTGGATATATCTTTTTAAAGCTATTTATAAAGTTCAGAGCAGATGGACTTGCAGTGAGGTATACTATAGTCGTTATTCACAGTAAGTGGGAGAGGAAGGCTCCAGCCTAATGCTTTTCGAAGCTCTGTCTGGAAGACTACATAGAAAATTCAGTTAGATACTGTGAAAAGTTGTTCCCATCTGCCTCCCTCCTCTCCTGCCTGACAGATATGCAGAGTGCCTAAGTACACACAGTAAGGAGAAATTCGCTGGAAGCCTCCTTTTCTGTAAATAATAAATTTTCTATGCATTAAATCTCTTCGTAATGAATATTCCACTATCGCATTTTCCAAGAGACTCCTGATTAATTGAAAGAATTAAAATACTTCATGTTGAAATAACAGCTGAAATAACAGGTTATGATACTTATCAGCACCAGCTGACAGTCTAGATATGCACACTTCACCAGGAAGCTTTCACTCCTACATGTTATTTAAATAGAAGCTGATTTTTGCAAACTTAGTACCTCTAAAGTAAAGTTTATTACACTTAGCATATAGTTCTTTTAATTAACAGTAAATGTTTCTTAATGTTCTATCAAAAGTATTACTTAGAAGAAACCATGAGGAGTGACCTGTACACCACACTATTGTCACTGAGGAGGATGCATCCATGTGAAAAGACAAACAAATCATTCTCCTCATGAAATAGTTTCATTTCCATTTTATCCAGGAATACGGTAAATAATGCATTATTTCTCAACTACTTAAAAGGTAACTCTTTGGTCTACAAATATATGCAAAAGTTGTGTTCTCCCAAGACTCTGCAGTGAGCATGGAACAAAATTGTCCAAGAGCTGAGGACAGGCTGATGAGATATAGATATTGGACAGGCTTTGGAGGGCTCCTGGCAAATCCATTTTAGAAACTTTCCCAAGTTGTCCTGTCTCTCATTTTCCCTTCCAGCCCCAGAGAGCATCCTCCTTTCCCTCCCATTTCTAAGTGAATTAGTCATATGCAAAATATGAGAAAAACAACCAAGATTTTGACACCATGCAGGGATATCTCCATGGAGATTAGAGACCTCCTAATCATGACTAGTCTTCCAACATTTTTGACAGAAAGATACAACTGAGTGAATAAAATACTCTGCCAGAAAGGCACTCTGTGAGACAAAGTTCAGTTTAGAGGCTGCTGAATCTCTTTTTTCCCAAGCTGTAACACAAGCAAAGTGATCTTGTGAAAAAAAATACATATTCAGCAGAAGCAAAATCATCTGACCTCCAGCTGGGCTAGATAATAGTCCTGATATTTTGAGTCTGTCATCCAGTTCCGCTAGATGAAAGAAACTGGTGGCTTCTCATTATGAAGAGCTTGGATTTAAGTTTGGAACTAGGACTGTATTTAGTTTTCTAGAGCAGAATGATGGATGTAACATATGACTTGAGGGAGGACTTGAGGGAAAGAGTTTGAGCAGGAAACAAAATCACCCTGCTTAAGAAATATCTAGCTCACAGTCTATGTCCTAACTGGTAAGTCAAGATGATATAGTGGACACATCCACCCCATATCTGGCTTTGATGGGATGGTGGATGAAGCAGTATACTATTCCTGTTGAAATTCCTCAGTGATCTTTGCCACGGATTTAATCATGTTCCATTTCCTGAAAACTTAAATGTGCCCATAACCAGAATGCCTTTTGTTTCATATTAAATAAATAAACAAGGAAAGAAACAACAACTAGATGAGAGGGAAGCTGGCATGTAAAGTCACCGTATGGGCCATCCTGATTTGATGCGTAGCAATGTCTCACAGACAACAGCCTGGGGAGCACTTTATTTTAAAAGGTCCAGCAGACAGTAACAGAATCATAGTGCACATTCAGCTAACCATATGCACTACTCATCTCTTCCCTTCCTCAGAAGAACAAGTGAATATTAATAGAAGATGGAGGTGGGGAAAAAAAGTGTGGAAGCACTGACTTGAATATAATGCAGAAAAGTTCTAGTACATCTGTATTCCTCAGCTTATCCAGATGTTCTTTCATCTCTTCCAGTCACTGACACATTGAGACTGCACGAAGCCTCTGTGAAAACACGCTGAGCTCCGGGATCCCTGTTCCTGTTCCAGAGTGATGTGGGTGTAATTAACTCCAGCTGCTGCTGTTTGCTTTCTCTCATGGCACGAGAGGCCTGTGTCATTGCGTGCCAGCACAAAATCATACCTGAAAGTATGTTCCGCTTGAGACTTCTACATAAGGTGCTAAAAGTCAAGCGGTGAGAATATTGCTACTGCCCCTTATCCCTCCACTCCTGTTTTTCCTACACTGGCTGATAAGACAATTTTCTTCAGCAAAGATAACTATGCATGCTCAACACATAAAAATGACTGCTAGGCTAAAATGAGAGTGCCTCTGTGCTCCCAAATGTGAGTAAGTTTTACGTGTTCCAGTTTTACAACAGAGCAACACCAAGAGAGCACCAGTATCCACCATCCTATCTCCAGGCTACACAGGCAGGACAGCCAGGCCCAGTGGTCAGGCCAGAGTCTCACAGCACTTCAATAAGGACCATGCTGTGCATCACACTTTCTGGCCAATCAAGATATGATCAAGGTAACCTTTTTCTCTTGAGCATATTTTCACAGCTTTCCTCTTTGACTTAACTATTTAACAGGTTGCAATGTAGTTAACAGATGTGCACACACACACAGAGCTGACTGCATACAGCTTTCCTTACAGTTTTGTTAATCTGGGTAATTTATTCAGTTTGGCAACGTCTGAGTGTTTTATATTTTCCTTCCTCTGCAGAAGGGCAGCAATGTGTTGTTGCTGTGGTGATCCTTCCCTTAATATTTTTATCCATGATATGGCTAAAAGTCACGACTGGCTCTAGAAATTGCCAGTTTACTAAGGCAAAATTTTAAAATATTGGTGACTAGCCTTTTATCTTTTGCATTGAATATAAAAAGACATACATCCCTTAAAATTTGCATTTAATTCTAAGCAAATTTACGACTGAAAACATATAGGTATTTCTTTATCATAAATAAGGCTGGTTTTGGCCTTTGCAAGTTGACGCTCCTTGTTTTCCTCCAGTCTTTTGGAACAAAACTGCACATTCAATCAGAACCATGAATGATAACATTAATAGTAGTTGTATGTGTAATTCCCAAGGAATATGTTTTTTTAAAGCTCCCTCCCTCCCTCCTAGAGAGGTTAGAGAGCTCTGCAGAAGGAGAGCAATATGATTTCTTTTTTTCTTTTTGTGGGGTTGAAGAGGCAGCATTCTGCTCTCTAAGGAGAGGACAGGAAATGTCAGCTCCCACTTTCATTTGTGTCTTGATCAATGAAGCTGTTGACACAGAAAACACGTATGCACAAAAAGAAAAGAAATACAAAACCTTTCCTACCAATGGAAATGGCTGAGGGCAAATTGTTCACACTTTCAGTGGGAAACTGTTCCCTGGCCTGTAGGCACAGCCTCGCACGGGGGTACTCTGAGGGCAGTACCACATCATCCCCACTCTGCCATCACCCAGCAAGTAGCACACATCACATGAGGAGGCGCCAATGGCAGGTGCAGGTCTAGCCTCTAGCAAACCATTCTTGCCTCCTTCCTTTCATTATGAATAATAAATGACAGAGTCCTGGTACTAATTTTTTTTCAAGTTGCAAAACTCTTTGCCATTAGACTGCTTTTCTGTAGCCTGATTCACACTGAGGTCTCCTAGGGAGAAGGATACCGTGCAGTATAGATGAAAAAAAATGAATCTGGGCAAATGTCCTCTCATTTAGTTGCAATTTTCTGGTTTTCCATAAACAATTATGTTTGAGACAAAAATTTTGTTTGCCTAGTTTAAAATCCAGGATTAATCATTCGGGAAAGTTGAAAATTCTGCTTCTCTATTTTGTGTGTCTCGTGGGTGTTTTCCAACATATAGAACAATTTCCAGATTATTATTTTCTGAGGTGGGAATGAACATGGGGCTTGTTCACTCTACATTTAGGCAAATAAAAAAAGACACTCCTAAAAGTTTATAATTTCCATGTCTGCAACCAAATGTATTTGGCATAGCTGAATAAATCCAAATCAAATATTTGTGACTAGCTGAAGCATTATCCAGAAGCAATATCTGGTTGAATTAACTGAAATTACTATAAAACTTGTATTTTGCAATGGAATTGCAAATATAGGTGATAGAAAATTATATGATCTGTTCATTTTCCTAGGAAAAGCTCCTAATCATAATTAGAGAGGGAAGCCACTTAACAAAAAAATTTGTTTATATTTGCACAGACACACAGACAGGGACACACACACAGACATACACACATCTCTCATAAACTGTGTTAGACCTGACAGTGTACCACAGTTTACACCAAAAGTGAGAACAATCAACTTGTGCCACACGGGTGGGACTTCCTGGGACCCCTCCAATCCACCTCCATGACAACAGCTCTGAGATACCACCTAGTCTCTGACTTCCCAATGGTCCCTACAGCTGTTGGCTTGGATCCAGATGACATACCTATGTGGCTAGACTGCCTCTGCATGACATTTTGGGGTCTCCTTGGATCTTAAGCAGTGACTGAGCAGTGGACACAGTGCTTGCCGTGCTCGTCCAAGAGTGAACCCAATTGAATAATAGCTGTATGAGTCTGTGCAAGGAAAGAAAGATCAGTGTAACTGGCAAACATGAAGGGAAGGCCTTGCTACAGTTTTTTTACTGTGAGTTGCCAGAAAGCCTTCTGCAGCTAACCTGCTATGGCTCCAAGGTAATTGCATCAGCAGACCATGCAGGACATAATCCAGCCCATGATCTCAATAATGCATTGGGACATAACAATGCAGAGGACAGGATGTGACAACTTGTTTGTTTTCATCCTCGCTCTTTCCAGGCCACATTCCACACAGTAACACCACTATCACAGTAATATGTCGGCATACATTATGCCTATTTTTGCCCACAGTGTTCATTGTAAAATACAGCATTCTGCAAAGAAGTACAGTGGGAGCCAGAAAAAAGCATGCTAGGTTTCCTGAACCCCTTTTCTGGGTCTTCTTACAAGAACTAGATTTCAATCCACAGACCTGCTGCTATTTAAGTACAGCCCCATTGTAAAAGAAACAAAATCAAAGCAAAACAGACTGTGCTGCGTGCAGCCTAGCCTGCCTAGAACTGCTCCAGCTCCTCTCATAGCCACATATACCATTCTACATGATCAAAGAAATGGGCTTTATTTTGAGTAACCTCTCCTTAAGAAACCTTACCTAACAGAAACTTGCCAGGGCCACACCAAACTGTCAAATTTCGACATTCGGAACTGCCATGTTCAGCTCCATTTCCATGCAAACAGCCTACTTTCAGACAACCTTACAACAAAGATGCCAAGTGATCAGAAGTTTTCCGACCCTGTGTAAGGCAGCCTTATTGTGCGTATATATTATAACATAACTTTAACATGTTATTTCACATCCAAATTGCTGCCTTTGTTCCAGAGGGCTGAGCTACAGTTCCTGCGGGAGCTATGAACTGTGCATTTGCAAGCAGAATGTAGGTTTCTGTTCTATTTCTGAAGCACTGAAATTCACTTCCTGCCTCGCATGTGGACTGGAATTCTGCTTAGATGCAAAGCTTAGATTGAGCTGTCAGTCACAATATACTTCTCTTTTTCTCTTTTAGAAAAGGAATTTATATCTGTAAAGGATACACTCAGCTAAAAAGCCAGTAGTTTGAACTACAGTGACTCTGGAGCAAAATATCTGAGAGATATGGAAGGATGCAACAGAATTAACTCTGCACTACACACAAGCCTAACTTATGTCCAAATCCCAGCCTTGCTACACTAAAAAAAAGTGATCTCTGCAGGCTGTAGGAGACTTGAAATCAAATCCCCACACAGCTGAGTAAGAAATTGTCTGGGAAAAACCAGACTGAGATTTTTGTAACAGAGTATTTTCTAGCAATTTCAATGATTTCTACACACTGTTTCTTTTTTGAGATGAAAATTCTCTGACCTTGACTCGTGACCCAACTCTGGAGACAGGACTACAGTTTATGGATAATTTTCTACATAAACTCCTCAGCAGTTTTTAATAACAAGTAGAAAAGAAATAAAGACAGCTGGATATTAAAACAAGATAAAAAATAAGTTAATAATAAATCATAGATTTTCAACAGCAATATTTACAAACCTATAGAAAGAATCCTAGTGGTTCCTAAGTCAAGGCAGAGAAGAATTTGGGGAAACCTAACTAGCAGCTGCCTTACCACCTGTGACCTGATCAACTCCAACTCACAAGAAAGGAACACAAAGGTAACTCACTGGTAAAACTCCACTTATATTGGGATTGCAGTCCACACTTCTTCCCCAGCACAGAAAGGTATTTAAATGTTTACACACCCTTATTTAAATCAGTATCATAAAAGACAGAGAGCTCAGTTTTGCAAAATAAAGCATGACCAGTATATTTATCATCTCATTTTTCTCTAGAGCTTAGTTTTGAATTAGCTTTGTGACTTGGCTAATTAGCTTACAAACTGATATTTTTAAATGATGATTAATTTTTTCCACCTCCTTAGAATCCAAGCTTAATTCTAGTAATTGCAGCTGCTCATTGCTATAGATTGTTAATGTGGATTTAATCTTCAAGGCAACTATTAACACTCTCCATCTCTGGATACCTTTAGAGGGGGTTACACACACATCTGTCATGAATGATGTTGCTAATAGTTGCATTTGTCTTCAGAGGGAGAGATGGCTTAGTGGCCTCTCAGGTCCCTTTCAAGCCTAATTCTCTGTGACATAATTCTGTCATAATACACCTAGCCGTACTAGTTAAAGGGAACTCTATCCCATTTCAATATTTTCCCTACCCCTGCTTATCTTCTCTTTATTCTTTAAAAAAATCCTTTTTTTTTTTTTTTTTTTTTTTTTTTTTCTGTAGAGTCATTTGGCCATGAGAAAAGCACAAAGCAGATATCTGAGAAACTCCCTCCAGGCTAGATAAATAACTTTCAGGTGGCAGATAGGGAACCTTCTGTTGTATCTCTCTATTCTTTCATCTGTTGTATGCAATGTAAAACTTGGATATGCAAAACTGGGAGGAGGGGGATAAAAGAGTCTCGCACTATGGCTTCACAACCACTGCTAATGATTCTGTCCACCAGCAAAGAGCCTAGCAGTATAAACATGATCTGGACTGGCTATTGGCAGAAGACTTCACTTCTATCAAGTTATTCAGCGTACCTGAGAGACAGACAGCACCTGCTCTGACACAAAACTTGTCAGTGAAGCTTTTATCCCCTGAAGCTATTTGAATGTTTGAATAATATTTGGGCACATCCTAATGATATTTGTAGCACTTGTGTTTTGCATCATGTGGCTGCTATGTTTTTGAAGCACTCATAGTGGCCTTTCTGATAGGTTTGATTTATTTCTTTTTTGCTGTGTCCTCTTTTCATTTACTTATTTAGATTCTCTTACCACAATAGTTAAAAACAGAACTCATTTTTATGAGCTATTTGACAGCTCAAATTCCCCTAGACTAATCTCTGAAATGGTGTAGGCATATTTTTTTTCTGGAAAAAGTTTTTAAAAAAGAGAATATTGTTCAGTATATTATCATATTTTGTCTGTTCATTTTTAATTGCCTCTCGAGTTTGGCTTTATGTCTTTCATTTCAGCAGAAAGATTTCTTTTTTTACTTAGAAGTAAATTAGCACTGGGCAAAGCAATTCTGAACAGAAAGGAGGAGAGAGGCTGAAATTAACACCCCAGGTCACAAAAGAATCAACCAAAACTAAGCTAAATAGACTATATGCCCTCTTTATCTTGATCAAGGCCCTCCTGTGTCTTGATGAAGATCCAAGGTACCAATCGTACACAGTGCTCCTGTTGAAGGGTCTGGCCTAAGGTAAGAGAACCTTCAGAACTTTGGAGACCAGCATGGAAGCTTTAAAGTCTCCTATGCTTAAATTCAACCTTGCATGTTACTACTTTGCTAAAAGCTTTTGATGCAATTTCAGTGGCACTCTTCTACAGATGTTGTTTTCTGAATGGACTGTACAGGGTGGAAGCCACAGTAGCAGGTAATTTAAATCCTTTGAGCTCTCTTGTTTGCCACTAGAAAGTAGTAAGGTGAATTTATGGGACGAGGTGTGACGAGATATGTGAACAGCCAGTCTGAATAGAAACAGCAGAGTTTTGGAACAGCAGAGTTCCAATGTATAAAGTGAATTGGAAGGGAACACTTGGAAAGAGTGGCTTGTAGTTTGTCAGCCAGCAGTGGGAGAGGATATAAAGGAAGCGGTAACCTGGCCTAGGAGGGAGAAAGTGAGTGCTGTTTTATTAAAAGCGTACGGACACCAGGGAGCCACCTGGATCTCTTCCTGCTGTTTGCAGCTCATCTCCAAATATTCAGTGCAGTGTTGTTCCCCATGGACATAAATCTCTGCTCATGCTTACTGTGGAAACTAACACAAAATTTTGTTTTCTAATACTGTATTGTTTACAAACACATTGGCTGGGAAAGAACGAAAGTGATTCACTTTTTAAGTGATTTTATCACATGTTTTAATTCTCTAAAATTAACTATGGCAAACTTCATTGCATCTGATGGCCAGATAGAATTAATTCCCCACTCTTTCATTGTTTTCAAAACACTAATGCCTAACCATGTCCACGCCCCCACCTTCCCCGCTCCCCGCCGCCAAAAAAAAAAAAAAAAAAATCAAGCAAAATCTGGCCAGCTGATTTCAGAGTTTTCCCAGTGGTGGGTTTTGTGCTGTATCCTGCTATTGAAAGTAGGAAATCCACTTCCTCTTAGTACCGCACACCCTCTGCACTGCCCTAAGTAGACACGGATGATAACGCTGTTGCGAAGATGATTTATTACAGACAAGGTGATGGAGACAGAAAAGAGGTAGCAGAGAATAAGAATTTTTCATTTTCTGATCCTCTGACAGAGCTACTGTCAGCACTGGGCTTTCCTTATAAACAGAGAAGACCAACAACTGGTACCCTGCTGCCCTCCCCAAAAGGTGTGCTTCGGAGCAGAGCATGGCAGCTTATCCCCAACTTTCTTGCCACCCAACCCCGCTGTCTATCAACGTATCATCTTATTCTTAATGTGCTCTCTGCCTCCCTGGCAGATCTCAATGCTATCCACAAGCGTTATTATTTTTCCCTCTATACTGAGGATGTCCATGGTACAGTCTGTCTAGCAGCTTTGTTTGAAGATGATGAGATACACCAATGATGCTGCATTAGTACATAGTCTCTCATGAAATCCTTGGTGTTGCCAAAACAAGGCAACCAACTATCTCTTCATTCATTTCTTAGATACCACATCATTCTTTTATTTTAAAATAACCCCAGAATATTAACCCCAGAATAATTTGGGTTGTTTTTTAAGCAAGTTTTTATCCGTGTTTCTTGCCTTTGTTCTAGTCTGAAGAGTTATGTTTTTTCCTAGCATAGCAGTGGCTGCACAGCAACAAACTCTCCCACTTACCTCACACTGAAGACTGCATTATTTCAATACTATATGAAATCACCATTATACCTCTAACCTCTTTCCTCCGAGGACCTTATCAAAGGTGCTACATAACTGTATGCCATTTTTTTAAAAAAGGCCACTAAATAGGGAGCATCATTGTGCCTTTGAATTGCTTTTATAACATAAAAAGACAACAAGTGAACTAGTGTTGTGATTTATCTACAGATTCAGATGCTGGTTTCACATGAGATGAAATATTTTCACTGAGTGCTGAAAAGTGAACCTGATTATAGAATATCTCCTAATTTTACTCAGGATTAATCAAATAACAGAATATACTTTAGCCAAGCAAAATATTAGCAGTTGTATCAATGATATAAAGGAAAGCTGTGTTATCCAAACAGCTGGAGCAGGTTACTTAATGGTGAGTTTCAGCATAATGTCTATGAAGAATATAACCTATATAACATTAAAACACAGATCAGTCTGGTTAGACTAGAGGTGTTGTGCCGTGGGCACAACAAACAAACATAGATTGCTATTTAGCAGTGCTATTCTGGGAACTACAATGTTACATTCTCCTTGGGATGTTCAGGACTGACTGGATCTTGAATACATCTATACATTCAAAAAATCTGGGGGTCTTAGTTACAACCCTCCCCAGAGATAGAATAAAAGGACTAATAAAAGGGACAAATCAAACATACTTGGACTGAACTGCAATATGTTTTGATAGGGAATCAACTATGGTATGGTTCGGCAGCAAATAACACCTAACTATTCTTAACAGCATCCTGCAGGGCCGCTGAGGACCTTTATATGGACAGCAAGATCAATATAAGATAAACTTGCATTTCATAGCTGGAATCAGAGCAACTTCATACTGACAAAATAATAAAACAGGAAAAGAACAAACACGAGATACTCAGGCACATGTGTACATTTTCTGAAACCACACATAATGAAGGTTTTAGCAATGCACAACTCAGCCTCCCAGCTCAAAGTTTTATTGGCCATTATCTCACTGGATTTGGAGCTACTGCTCTGAATGTAGTAAAAAATATTCATTTTTCACAATGTTTCCCCACTTAACTGACAAATTTATTATTGTTATAAAACAGGACACAATTTTGAAATCCTCAGAGTGTCTAACTTTGAAGATTGCAAATATGTTTCTCTTTTCATTAGCATTCAGAGATTGCTATGCCCTAACCACATTCATCTACTTTTTCAACTGAGTTGCAGCTGGATGTTGCATCATCTAAAATCTAGTCCATCATAATAACTTAGCAATCAGATATGCTAGGAGATCCCTAACAAAATCAGATGGAATCTACTAGAAGCACATAGCATATACTCCCACCTGAACTATTTGTTCATGCTCCACTGACCTATTTCAGTCTGATATGAACTCTTGAGGATACCCTGTCTTCCAGATTGAGAAATAAAGGAATTTCTCAGTCTGCAGAATAGCTGCAAAAGTTTTCTTCAACGGGCATTGTGTATCTTCCACGACCAAGAAAAAAAGTGAATGAAACGACAATACTACACTATCCAGTTGATAAAAGTCTGAAGAGGCTTCACAGGTAAAATAAGTTAACAGGGCCTCAAGGTACTTGATGAACCAAATTTTACTTCTCTCATGAGTAGGATTTTCCTTTCTCTGTGTTCAAACTCCTGTGTAGAAAGCAGGAACTTAGAGACACAGGCCTCTTCATTTCTCTTGGGAGTAATCAGCAATTTGGACCTCAGTCCAAGGAGTCAGATCCCAGTATGTGTCATTCCGAGCATATCTTTGATAATCTCTTTTTCCTTCATGAAATCCCTTTGGAACTATACAGTCTCAGTTAAGGTGTAAAGCCTAGCATTCACATTGCTACAGTTAAATGGCACCACCATTACAGCATGAACAACTAAGATCTTAAAGACTGACTGATAAAGAATTTCTGTCTTCTAGAAGTTCCTGATGTCTTCTCCTTTCCACTATCATGTCTGAGTTTGGGGCGGGTTAGGGGGGGAGGAGGAGGAGAAGGCAGTGATTTTGGTGTCACCAGAAGGTTGTGAGGACTGTGAAGGCATATTCTATGTCTGTTTGTAGGCCTGACATAAGTTCTGTGCAATGTCATGATCAATGTTAGGCTATCCGTTGGGTCAGCAGCCCCACATATATCTTGCAAATTTATTTTCAGACTCTGTTTCAAGGTTTAGCTTAGTTCTCCAGGATCCACTTGATCCTCCATTTAAGTCAAGGAAAACAAAGGAAACAGTTCCTTTGAAACTACTAACGATTGAAGCCTTTTAATTCTTT
Organism: Eudromia elegans; assembly: GCA_003342815.1. Classification (NCBI taxonomy): domain Eukaryota; kingdom Metazoa; phylum Chordata; class Aves; order Tinamiformes; family Tinamidae; genus Eudromia; species Eudromia elegans. Next base: position 1,322,826 of record PTEX01000197.1, read on the forward strand.
TCCTGGTTGCTATTATTTCTGCTGCCACGAGTCTCAGAGCTTGCTGCTTTATCTTCCAAGCCTTAGAAGCCTTGTTTTCCTCAAGGACACCTTGGATTTCTGAATGTTTCTTTCTCTGTTCACCATGCCCTTCCAAATTTTTCAGAATAGGAAGACGTACTGCACTTTTTGACTCTTTTGCCCTGCCAGGAAAACCTTCTGTTTGGAAAGTAGGTGTTTTCCATATACAGGGAATCCCTTTTTGATGATTTTCCTAGTAATATACCATGCCTACTATAAGAAAGAAATCTCTATGTATGCTTACGAAAACATAACATTAATAAAAAGAGATAACTGTTGATTAATCCTCAATTTCACAATCCAAATCTTCTAACCAAAAAGTATATTATTTTCAATCAATGAAAAGACTGTCTCCATAAATCAACAAATTCAATTTCCCTCAAGCTTGTTTATCTTAAGGGTCTCTCCTAAATACACTTTCTTTGTCTCCTTGCTCCTTCTCTCTCTGCTTCTTGTCATTAGGAATTCTATTTTGGTAGGAATACGAATGGCACTCCTAAAGACTCTACTGATGCCCACCTCTACAATCTCATTTTTCCTTTATGTCTGTCCTTTCATGCCCAGGCTAAATAACTCACAATAAAGTCAGAGACTGCACATCTTTATTAATAACGGCAGTTATTACAGACACTAAAGAATTCTTGCTCTTCTTATGATGTAATGGAAGGGGTACTCCTTCAGTTTGGAATATAATCCGATAACAAAATTACAAATCATTTCAGGTCTTATGATTCTTCTTGCCAGATTGTGCAGCCTTTCAGACAGAAATTGCCCAAAATACTGCTCAGAATGTTTTTCTGCCCTGTTGTTGTGACAAACAAATCAATAAATTCCTAGCCAGCTGAGCAACATGAGAAAGAGTCAGTATGACAAATCACCAAAGTATGTTGTCAGACAGTCCATACCAGTGATGAGAAAGTAAGTACTGAAATAATGAAAAAAAATACCAGGCTGAGTTACCAGACCTGGTTGCTGAGAAAATCATGCTTTCACTCATGAAACAAGGGAAGGAAAGGCCACCGTCACACACTTCACTGGTCTGCTGTGGAAGAAAAAAGTCTGCTGTGGCGTAGACTGGACATTCATATGAGAGTTATTACTAAGAGAAAATTTGGAATTAAACCACTCTCCTGAATTTAACTGAATCAAGCTGCATAGTGAGAAAGTTCATCATGCCAAAACACATCTTTGTCATGGCTTTTCCTTAATGATTTTTTTTCTTTCTTTTACAGAATGAATGTGGTAACTTAAAGCAACTCAAACAGAAACAAAGAATCTTGAACATCTAGCAGGTTAAATGTCTGTGTCTCATTTCAAGAAGGAATTGATCAGACGGTCTTTGATGTCTCAGAGTATCATTTGCTTTTTACCCATGATAGTGATCTTTGTTTGGCAGAAAAGAGAGAGGAGCAAAGGTGTTCTGGCATTCATTTTTGAGTGCTCTCTTTATGATGACAGCGAGCATCCCAAGTCATTGCCCCCCGGTGATTTCCCTTAGTGGCTAACATGCATATCAGAAGACTTGGACCAGTCCTCAGTGGGCTCCTAATGAAGAATTGCCAGAGGTGAGGAGAGATAGCCTATCCTTGATGAGACTATCAACAAAGAGAGATAGAGATAGATAGATAGAGAGAGAGAGAAACAGAAAAGAAACCAATAAATTGGTAAATTAGGCATTTATCCCTGGCTTAAAAACACACCTGGCACACTGTTCCATTGCACAAGCTCACACCTGTTTCCATGTAAGTCAGGGACTGCTTAGGGCTCAGCAGTAAGTACTACATATCCTTAAAAAGGACACTGAGAATATCAGCTAAAATACAGATTTCTGGCTGCTTTCAGGACACCAGCTTCTGTATTCTTTTAGAGGGAAAAAACTTTAAAAGTGTTCATTCTTGCATCTTCCTAAGCTGAAGTGTAGCAATCATGAATTTTTTTTCACTCCAGTTCTTTAAAGTCTCATCAGTTTATCCACCCAACACAGCCTCTCACATGGATAAAGCCACAGCTGCTCCCTGGACCCTCCCTGGGCTGCGCCTTAGAGGTCTGAGGAGAGCAAGGCACAAGGCAATCAGCAATCTGCATTTCAGAGCCTATCCCTATCTTACTGCTCAACCATGGTGCAGCAAGGCAGTTTAACATGCAGAGACCATTGCAACAACATAGTCACATAAGGAAAATAAAACTCAAGAAGGAAAGCAAAGTTCTTTGGTTCATCTTCCAACAGAGTGCATTTCATAAGCTAGGAAGGTCACAAGCCAACGCTTGTTTGTAACAATTGTTTACATGCTGGTCATCCTCTAAAAGATTCAAAACTTCTTCTATGAAAACACACAAAATATTTCAAGACCTGCATTCCTCACTGCATCACATTCTGAGTGATTTCCAGCCCCATCCATCATATTGTTTGTGGTTGTACAAAGTATCGTATCTCTTTTTTTTTTCAAGTAAATTTTCCTTGATGACAGCTTCCCAGCAAGCGGGAACCCCCAAGTTACCCTTGCTTAAGTAGCACAATGCAAAAGGCTAGAGGGTTATCATGCCTCAGAAAGACCTCAGAAAACTTACATTGAAAATCAGTTCACAATTTATGACTGTTCTTCATTAGTAATGTAGCACATTAGAGAGTGTACCCCAAACAATAGCCAGCAAAGCTTTTAAGTTGCCCACCAATTTATCTGTACAGTCCAAACACATAACCAAAGAACTAAGCTAGGAGAATTTTCTAGAGCTTCATCTATTTTATTGAGACTGTTAGTGCAACATGCTTCTTATCTTCCCAACTGTATAGAATTTAGAAGAAGCAAAGCTACTAAAACACCACATACTATGAATTAAAAAAAAATATATATTTTCATCATAGAACCTTCCAGGGTGAAACATAAGCTGTACAGCTGTGAATCTGTCATTTTCAGGATTTTCAGGAGTATTCCATGTCCATTTCTAGTTCTAGTTGTCTGGATACTTGATCTTAAGCCATTCACTGTTAGACAATGGTGACTTTTTTTTTTTTTTTTTTTTAAGTAGCAGCAGTAAGGAGTGGGTATTCTTGAAATACCTAACAAGTTTTAGATTAAGTAGAGATGAGATATTTAATGGGTAGGAGAAATGTATTTAATTATACGGCTCTGAGTTTTGCATATCAATATTATTACTATCAATAGAATACAAATATTTCCATATCACTACATAGAATGAATCATTTAATCTTGAATTAAAATGCAACTCTAGGGAAAAAATGCTGTTGGGCTATGCAAAATTATAGGTCAAGAAATGAAGAAGAGCATCACATTCAATTAATACTTCTTAAAGTCTGAAAGCAGCAGAATGGAATTCTGTAAATTAGCTGGAGGAAGTGAAATTATTCTTACAAAAAAAAGGGGAAATTTTCTTATTCTGATCAAAACAAACAAAAACTTTAAAAAAACCTTTTTGAAGTCAAAACTTCCAGATTTTTCATGAAAAAAGTCTTCGGTAAATATTTCATTTGAATGCTTTTCAGAAAGCCTAAGGCCTGTTTGGTTAAAATCATTATCATTTTGACTTTTACATAATTGAAAGTAATATAATATATCTGAGATGAAAATGGAGGCAATACATGTTTCTGCAAAACATTTTAATTTTTCAGTTGAACACTTTGCAAAGGAAAGTTTTCCACAAAGTAGATTTACAAGCAGGCTCTGAAAAAATGGTTTCAAGTATCATAATTTGGAGTGCCATTTCATGGAAAAGGTATTATGAACTTAGAATTATCAGTCAAACAGCTATCTTTCATGAAAAGGCAGAGAAAACTAGGCCCTATGTTTGTGCCCTTCAAAATTTCCCCACTGTCTTTCCATAACTTTATCCTCCTCTGAGTTTTCTTTGAAGGGATGAGCAGGTGCAGGAGGGTTACAGGTGTCCAGTCAAACTGAGGTCAAGACTGAAAGAGCTGAGGGACTCACAGGCCAAAAAGTCTAGAGAGCAAATAAAGGCCAGAAAACCCATCTTGCCCTCCCCTGCAGCTCTTAGTCCAAGTCACAATGTCAATATTAAGTTAAAAAGTGTGAGGGATAAATTAACATTGAAGATTCATGGAAGGAAAGGTTGTGGAGGAAACTGCCATTCCAGAATAAGCAGCAGCCTGGTTGAAATTGAAAATGAGAGCTTGATCTCAGCTTTGGCAGAATAAAATATTAACCATACGGATTCTTCCATCACACCCACAACCATCATGTTGATAAAAAGAAAGAACAAGAACAAAATAATCTCACAAAATAGGCAAGAAAATAACCCAGGCATATTTGGAACAGCATTTGCCCCAAACATGTTTTCTTAAGATGCACCTTTTAATATTTATTTATTTTTTTGCCACAGAAAAAGAGCTTTTCTTAAATGATTTTACTTCCTTTTCATAGGCATAGGTATGTAAATAAGAATATGAGAATATGGCCAGCAATGCAGTCCTTTACAGATAGAAAAGCAAACTTTTGATGTCTAGAAGGTTAGCTGGGATCACAACACATTAAATTGCAATGACAATAAATGAATCTTGCCTGCAACCTGCACAACCTTCCCAGTCATCTGCCTAGTCATCCATATCTCTGTAATTTGGCACATCTCAAATGTGCCAAATCTGAAGCAACTAAGGACAGTGCAGAGAGGGGCCTACTGAGAGATGAAGTTTTCCACAGATCTATAACCAGACTAGATCTTTTATTTTCTTTACTCTCTTTACTGAGTCCTCACTTACAAGTTCTCTAAGAGACTTCTGTTGGAGGATTTTCACAAGTGAAATCTAAGCAAGAGTTTGAAAATCTGATTTTCAATTAAAAGAACAATGAAATCACAATAGGAGAAACTACTCAGGGAAGTACAGACAAGGAACATCAATACAGTTAGATAAGAAAGATCATGATGTAAACTCCATGTAAATCAGCTGTTGCCATTTCAGTGTGATGTGGTCCAGGATTCCCAGAGCAGAAAAGTGCCTCTGAGTTCTACCCTAACAGGGTTAACATATCCCGAGACTGACAAGACCTGGGACAGGACTTGGGACAAATATGCCTCATAAACAACAATACTTTCTCTGACTACCTCTACATTGAAAATATGAATTGCAGTATGTTTAAAAGAATGTTAGTAAAATAAATGTGAACCTGCCTGTGATGCCTAAAGTCCTAAACAGGAGACACCTCTTTGTCAGGTAGATGAAGCTTGTTCTAGAGTGATAAGGAAAACCTTATCATATGAGGACAATTTCCTTGCTGCCAAAGTATTTAGGAGTCCTCTCTGACTAGTCCTTGTACCACTTGAGAAATCATGACAACCACAGCATTTGAGGGGGTTTCTGATTTTGTGTCTAGAAAAGGTTGAGTAATTTCATCCAGAATAAATGCCTCTTTTACCAACGCAGGACAAGTAATGATAGTATCAAAAGAATGTCTTCATTTATATCATCAATTACTAAGGGACTCATTTCAGTCTTTGAGTTGCATGGCTGCTTCTAAAGGAAAACTTTGTTCTGTGCTACTTCTTAATGGCTCTCTGTTCAGGCACACAGTTGTACAAACTGCTGAGTGCCAATAGAAATGATGGAAGGAAATAGGGAGCAAGAATGTTTGTAAGATCAAGCTCTCCATTTCTATGCAGGTCCCTCAGGGTGATACTCAAATGAAACTGAAAGTGGAAATTCTTTTACAATCCTTACCTTTTTGCCTGTTTCTTCAGTTCTATTGCTTAACAAGTTCAGTCAATAGTCCAGTCCAAACTTGGTTAGTTGCAAAAATAGCCATCCTGAATTAGCTGAAATTTTCAATGGACACTTACATGGCATTTTCAAAATATGTGCAAAAAGCTACATGATATTCAGGTTTGAATTCAAGTGATCTAGTTTCTGTACTGTGGATTTTCAGCTTATAACTGAAGGTATAGACTGAAGTTCATACCAATCACCTTCATTTCTGCCAGGGAGCCAGTCTGCCAGAACTGGAAATGAGAATATGCTTCAATGAAGACACAACAACTGAATCTTGACCTTAGGGCAACAATCTTTTTCTGCAATAGCTAGAGATTTGTGAAATGAGCAATTACACAAGAGTTCTCAGAAGTCAGAGGAGGTTAAAGGAAAAATACAGAGGTATCTTCCAGAAATACATCAACTCTGTGCCCTTGCCGGGATGCCAAAGAAGAACTTTAACATCAGATAATGACATGGGCTAAGACTTTTTGATTTCTTCATAACTCATCAACAGCTTGGAGAGTTAGAATTTGAGAAAAGGAGACTGATTGTGTGTGTGTGTGTATAGGGCAGAAGGTGGGGGGAAGGAGGCAGATGAAGAGGATCATTTCCAAGAAATTCTGAGAGGTATTTTCTTTAAATGACATAATATTTCCTCTTTCAATTATTGCTAATTATTGAATGAGGAAATAGTTCTTTGCTCCTTTTATGTCTGTTTTGTGAAGTACTGAAATGACTACTTTGGTATTACACTTCTCTTCAGAACAGGGAGGTGATGGTGAACATATTGTCTCTAATTTCAAGTCATCCCTTTGAGTGCTTGTTATTCCAAGCTCCATTTCCATTTATTTTTGACTATTTCCATTTTATTTCATCCCTCCCAATATGAGGCTGGAGGTGTTTGCAAAGTACCTTCTTTGTGGCTCAGATATACTGAGGTTTATAATGTATGCAAAGTACACTGAGCATCGTAAGGTTTTGGTGGGTCCGTGTGCCAACAAGGAAGAATAGTGACAGAATCAGTAGTATTCAGCTGTTTTTATAGCTCAGATTCATGATTTTATTGGTCTCTATGAGTCCATCATTTTCAGGCTGACCATTCCAACCCCTTGAACAGCCTAGTCTCCCTTCCATATTTTTCCTAACTCTCCCAAAAGACAAATCCTGTGAGCTCTTTAAGCTGCTGCAGGAGTGTATATTTCACCAGTTCCACTATTCTTTCGGTATAGTTTCCTGATTCTTAGATCAGTAGTGTCTAGGAGTCCCTAACAACTACCTTTCAAGCAAGGATATATCAGAGGAATATATCCCTCCAATTACAGTATTTCAGAGCAGGCAGAGACAGTATCGTATCATAGATCTCCCACACGCAAGAGGGTAGAGTCACTGACCTGAACTACTATTTTTCTCGGCTTCTAGTCAAACTCCTGCTCTGCTCATTTCAGCAGCCTTTTGAACTTCAACTACCTCAAAAGAAGTCTTGCTGGCACCAAAATCTATCTCTTCAGCTTGCACTTGAAGTATGGTTCTCCATCATCTTCATAGTCTGATGAAGGCCTTTGAATCACACTTTCTCCTCTGAAGGATTTCAGGCACGCACATGGTTTTACATCTGCAGAATTTTCTGAATTTCAGAAGACACATTGAAATAAGAAAGTGCTGATTTACAGCTACTCTACATCAGAAAAAGTTGGAGCGTTTCATTAGAACACCATTGACACACCTTTCTACCACTCCAAGATGAACATATAATTTTCAAAAACATTATAATTCTGTGTGTCTGTCAAACTTCTTTCTGATCTTCAGGACTAAGGTTACATGCTCACTCTTCTGTTAAAAGCCGCATAATCTTTCAAAATGCCATTAGACTCTGGAAAACCTTTCTCCTGCCCCTGATGCCTGTAATATCAACTCCCAAATTAGCCCATGCAGTTATTACTGAGTCTAATACTGAAAAAGTACATTTGAGGACTAGGTGCACAAATTTGATTTTAAGGAACATCTTTTAGTACAAGCCCGGACAATATTATTTCTGTTTTTGATTTTCCAAGAAATAAAAAGAAAATGACTTTTCTTCTAAAGCTCATAAAAATGCATTAGAAAAAACCTCTGAAATTCCTGCAGAATGGAAATCTCATTTCCTAAGAAACCCACTTTAAAATTTTAGATTTCTGTTTTTCATTGCTTTTATTAATAGTAAATAGTAGGACACTATTTAATTAAGAAACTGGATAAAAACTAATTTCTACCAGAAAAAAAAATTGGTATAATAAGAGCTTAAGAGCTTATAATGACTATGTGTTCTTTTGAATGAAAGTGAATTTTATACATTAATTTTTAAGCAAAAGAATAGTGAACATTGAAAAATATCATATCTTTTTTTTAATCAAATGATCAATTTTCAGGAAATATTATAAAATCAGTGCTATCTAGTTACTTAGACTTGTAAAAACAAGCTTTTGCATAAAACTCTAGGCTATAAAAGTATTTCATTTCATGTTCTCATGCATGGAAGTTGAATTAATAAATTTAAATACTCCTCTCTGCCAGAGCTCATTTCATATGACTGTTCTTCCTGCTTTCAAACTGAAAAAGAAAAGGGTTCATGATTATTTTTCTATTTCTTGCTTTCATATATGTGTACACATGTATGTATAAAGAAGAATGAGATGGAAACAAAAGGGAAGAATATAGGGATTTGTATTTTTTTTATATTTGTTTCAATTTTTTTTTTTGAGATAGTTAAATAATCTTTTTTCAAGTGCTTCTAAATGCAAATATTTGAAGATATACACAGTATAAGATTTTTAAATGACCTCTTCCCTTAGAAAAATACAGTCCAACCTTATACATGAAAGATCATGAAATTATCTTTCACTTCATCCTGTCAAATGCTTTTCCAAATGCTCTGTAAGACCGCCTACACATGCCCTCTTTAGAAATTTCTCCTTAATGCAGTGTGGGCTGTGCCAAATAAAAGTTCTGCCCTGCAAGAACAAGAATAGTTAAACCTATGGTACAGCACTGTTCAGCATCAACAAGAGCAAGCACAGAGAAGATGGTACAACACCAGCACTGAGATTTTGGATTCACTTGAGGGAAAGCAGCATTAGTGGGATTTCAAAAAGGGCACTGCAGGAAAAAGGCCAGGAATCTAGCAAAAATAAGAGTGGGAGAAAGGAAATAAAGTCACCAAAAAAAGCCAGCTGGTCAGAAGCTAGGCTGCACCCACTGTACTTTGAAGATCTTAAAAGGAGGGAAGCGAGAAGGTAAGGGGACTTTATTCCTGTACTAGCATCAGCTAAAGCAACACTTAGCCTCACATGAAACCTGATTGAGCTTAGCCATTTACATAAGACTGCATCTGCTCTTGGACGTGCAGTGGCCTTTATAACTGAATAGTGTTATCAAGCGATCAGGGAAGTCTGTTGTAACTGCAGCTGCAGTTAATGTTACATGGTCATTTGAAAGAAACACGTGAAGGCTGCAAAGGTGTCTTTGCTCTTCTCTGGTGTAATGGAACTAGCAGGACCTTTACTGAGTCAGCTATAGGGAGCTGCCCAGGGAGACTGGACAAACAATGCTTAAAAATTAATGTTTACCACACAAGTGCTTCTACACACAGACTCTAAGCCACCTGGTTTCACCACCCATTTATTTTCTTTCCAAAGGAATAAAGTTGTATTAGACACAAGGAACTTTTCTGCCTGCGTGATATTTTATAAGAATGACTATCAATAAGAAGAGGTGGTAGAGGGTTGCTTGCTTTCTACTTTTCAGTGTACTGTTACAGTCATTTTCCTCCGGGTGTGGAACACAATGCGTGAAACTAAATAGTACAATATAAGCAGTGTGGTATCACACATTGTGAGAGTTAGATTTTTGCCTAGTCTTTGTAGCCTATTATTTTCTTCATTAAAAGGCCAGGAGCTCCAATTTCTTTAGAGTCAGCAGTTTCCATTAACAGTATAATTCAATCAGCTAAGAACCAGCACTAAAAGGCTGACCCTAAAAAGTAGTATTTGCATGAATAATTTGGTGGCTCTTACTACTAGGTGCTAATAATATATCCAGTGATATCCAGTGATATCCAGTGATATCCATGTGAGCTTCAAATGTGACTTTTTACTCATACTACAGTCAGCACTGTTCAAAAGGGATGGCTGAAGATGCACTTTAAAGGCCAACATTGCACCTTAGGCTATTATGTTATCAAGTAATAATTGACCTAAGGGTGCTTTCTAGCCCAGCTATAGCATTCTGGAATAACAGGAAATGCTCTCAATTTATGCAATGAGAGAAAACTGAATGGGGTGCACTCAAACATTTCAGATACATGATTTATTGTCATTTATTATTTTTATGTTTCTAATTTTTTCTCCTCAGAGAACAGTTTCTCTGCTATAAATCTGCTCCTCTCAAAATGATTTATAACCTTCATGCACAATGATAGTCTTCAAAAGAGACTAATAGAAATCAGTCATTACTGAATCATGGGCATTCCACAGGGAAACACCTGATGATATCATATGAAGACACACTCAGACGGATTTCCAAGTTTTGCATGACATGGAGATACGTTGCTACGGTGGAACAAGACTTTAAAACTTGTCATTTTTCTTCAGAGGTGAATAAATGCTAAGATTGCAAAGGTCTGTATTGGAGCAAGTACAGGGCATTTACTTATATCTTTTTCCAAAAGTGCTTCAATCCACCACTGCAACTCTTCTCCTCTGGAGCAATAACTTGCACTCCAGTTATGCTGTGTATTCTGGGTATTCCCAGAAAATTCCCAGGGAAAAAAAACAAAACAAAACCAAAAACACTTTATAATCAGAAGATACCAAACTGCTCATCAAAACTAATAATATTTCAGAGGAAAATGCCAATTTTGATCACGTTCTCATTAGTGTTTCTCAAATGAATTTTTCTGACTTCTAGAGCAGCTGTGACTTAGTGATTTTCAGGGAACTCACTAGGATGTGGAAGAAGAGCAGAAGAGGGAATTCCATATGGGTCTCTCTCGTTAAGAACGTTATTCCAAGAGCCATTGGTTATTTGAGGAATGATTGGTTTCACTGATGCAGAGCAGGAATCTAGTCAGAAGTCCCCAAAAAATGGTATGGAACTAAAAAAAAAAAACCCCATTTTTTTTTCCCAGAACCAACATTTAAATATTCAATCTATGTAAGTAAAGATATGACTCAAAGATTCAATGACTCAATACCTAGCACAGGCGCCAGGTTTTAAGAAAGTTTCAGTCTGAAGAAAGCAAGATCTCTGATCTCTAGTAATTGGATGTCTTGATAACAAGACCTAGATTTGTTATTCAGGGCTGCATGACTATAAGACACAAAACAGATCTAGCTATAAAGGAAGGAGACGCTGATACCCTGAGGGACAGAAATTCCCCTTTAAATAATTTTACCTACATAGGCTTCATTTTAGAGGCTCCCTGCCTGTCTCTTAGGTTGTTGGCTGAATTTCATTCTGACTTTTGAAGGACTGAAGGAGACAACTGTTGTGGTCAGAGTATAGAAATATGTATTGTGGACAAAATATAGAAACCATAATTTAGTACTTCTTTTTTTTCACGGTGCTCAATTTCATTTTGCCTGTTACAGAAGACTATAACCCTCTTCACCATGACTTATTTTTTTTTAACAACTTGATGAATCGTCAGTGTGATTTAGCAGCTATACTTACCTTTCTCAGCATTCTTCAGCAGCTATATTTTCCTTTTCTTTCTTAAGGAATATATTTGCCTTAGCTAATAGTGCCAAAACAGACACCAACACAGAGAATGCACTATGTAGAAGCGAGCCGTGAAACCGAGGCAAAACAGCAGGTGCAAAGACGATCCTCCAGCAAAGAAGACTGGCAGGAAATTCCCCAAAATGAAGGCATGTCCTGGTTCTCCACCCACTTCTTGAGGTATTGTAAAAAGCAGCTATAATTCAACCCCTGTGGTATTGATTCCATTAACTGTGAATCATTGCACTATTGCAGAGCTAACAATGTGCTCCTTTATAACTGCTATAAAATAATTTCCCTCTGTTGTATTTCTAGATCATGCCATCTTTGGTAAGTCAGCTGGATAACCAAAATGGGAATTTAAACAGGGTTTGAGGCTTGCCAAAATAGACAGAACTAGATTTCCCTTTCATAAAGGGAAATCTCTCTCTCTGTGTGCATACATCACCTCAACAAATACTTTAGCAAAAGCTACAGATTCACAGTGAGACCCAAACCCCATGTTTGCTTAGAAAGATGTATGCACATTTTTATAAATTCATCCTCTATCTTCTTCTCATAAAAATGGCATGAAGTATTTCTGAGTGACTGCAACAGCTTCACTGCTGAAAAGTCCGATGTAGTGGATTAAAAGGAAAGCTGTGCAGAGGCAGGGATGTGCTGTACTATCCGGGGAGATCTTGGGAATGCATCAAATGAACTCAACCTTCAATATGTGGGTATGCTGAGATTTTAGAGAGATTTCCATTCAAGAAGGAACAGGAGTCTCCATCTTAAGCTATATGCCACATTTCACATGAGTTAGCCAAAGCAAATTCCCTGATTTGAAGAAGGTTGCCCATGCAGCAGTTAAGGTATTTGGACGGATAAGAACTCCTTGTGTTGCATTTGAGACACAACTAAGAGACTGACCACCACTTTGCTCAATGTCTCTGTTACAGGCAATGCACAGCCTGGCAGAACAACTAGAAGGCAGAGGGAAAAAAAAAAAGAAAGGTAATGCAGGAAGCCAGCTGGTGCCCATCATGGCATAGCTGCAAAATCAGTGCTGCCTAATGCCAGGAAATCATTTATTTATCAGCCTCATTCATTCATTAGCTGCAGGCATAAAACATGTCCCTCTGAGAAGCTTGACCTTTCAACATCCTCTGACAGCTACACCTGGGCTCCTGCTCGGGTTCTTCCATGCCTCCCAGAGTGCCCCAGCATCCACACTCCATGCTGCGCTTGGCTCTGGTTCCTCTGAATACATAAATAAATAATACACAAACTTTGAAAGGAGGCATGCTCATGAAAACCTCAGATCTGGCTCACTGCCATGATGGCACTGTGCTACTCTGCCAGCTGAGATTCCACATTACAGCAACACCCAGAAAATCACTTGGCATGTGTTTTCCCATTCCACAAAGAAAACGAGCTCTATCCCTGCTGGAGAGATAACAAAATAGCATTTCCAGGCTCATCCTTTAAACTGCTAAGCTGGTCTGACTGCATATCATTATGTTACAGTAAATAAAAATAGGACCACTATTTACCTCTGATCTGAGAGTCATGCAGATGCTTGATAAGGATCTTTTATCTCATGAAAATGCAAAAATTAAGGAAGATCAGTCCTTAGCAGTCATTGCTGAAATACAAGTAGGGATAAAACAAGTGTATCAATCTATACAAACTGCCAGATTTTTCTTTATAATTCTAAACCTAAAATCTTTTGAAAGTAAAATATAGGCTACCTAGTCCAGTCAGATTAGCCAAATGAAACAGATGTTTCAGAATGGCACAAAGATGTGTACGTGTGACTTCAAATAGAGTTGTTTATCCTAGGAAGCAGACACTGTCTCATTTTCTGTAAATACAGATATAATAATAAAAAATGTTTCCCGCTTCTTGTTCACCATCTCCTAATTCACTGAGTCCTGAACATGAATGAAAATAATGTTGTGGTGAAAATTACCCTTGAAAGAGCATATATAGCATGCTTGACAAAGTCAGATTTCTTGCAATAATCTCTATTTTGTCTCATTTTGTCACAGACAGTATGATTGTTCATCAGCCCTATAGTCTGCATAGGGATACATAACTTGTATATTTATACTTATCTCAAAGTCAGCGGTTTCAGGCGGCAGCTAATTTTGTTGGAAAGGTGTAATTTCTCACCGTCAGTGTTCAGATGGGAATCAAAACAGTAACAGTTCTGAACAACTTTATCATTCAGACCTCTTCTCTAACCCAAACGGCTTGGCATGTTACTGAGATTTTGCAAATACACATGTAGCAGTGTCCCACCTTCTGTACCTGCTCTGCAAGAACATATGGAGTGATACATTAACTGTTCCATTTCTCTGAGAGGTCATTTTCAAAGCACTCTGGCATCTCTATTTCCACCCATATTCAGATTCCTTGCTACCCGCATTAGAGAGGAGTGTTGTGCTAGGAAAAGGCTGAATTCTATTTTCTGGCCCCACACTGAGCATGGGGCAGCATCTTAGAACAGCACCTCCTTCACCGCCCGTGTTGTCCATGCCTGTGGTAGCTGTGTGATTAAAAGCAGAGAACATTATGATTCTGCAGCTTTGCAGAGATGTACAGCAAACCACCCACAGGGAAAGACACCACACTTAAAAAAGCACATGAAAAAACCACATTGTTTTCTGCTAGTAATAGTACACCAAAATCCTCTGAAATAAGGAACCTTGATGAATACTCAGCCATTACAGTTTAACAGCTGTAAAAAAGAAAAGCTGTTAAAAATCCCAGTCTACACAATTTTCAGGAGATGTAAAATATGGCACAAAATAAGGAAATCAAGGATAAAAAATACATTTGCTGCCTTGCATCTTCATTTAATACTGATTTAGAAACTTCCAAGAGTTTAGACCATAATATGAATTTAAGTACAGCTTAATGACTGGGCTCCAGCTGAATATATTCTCATTAAGCAAATGTCTCTTGATTTGTCCTGATTAACCAATAGTCATTGCTCCTCACTTGTGTTTAGTGAAACATAGTTCCTAAAAGGGTGCCCAGTAAAGCAGACATCCCAGTTGAACATACTGTACGCCTGACTAGATTAAATTCATGATTAAATTCATTCATTAAATTCATGGACATTCTTTAATGTCCATGGAATGTTACATCTGATACTATGATTATTTACAAACAAAACAAAAACAAAAACAAAACAAAAAATGGTGAGAACATGTGCCACCCAAAACAACAAAACCAAAAGAATCTTCTCAAGGCTTTTGGCATGACCATGAGTAAAGATGATATGGTACTTATCCTCTTAAAGCCCACCAAAAAGAGAGAGAGGGAAAAAAAAAAAAGGTAGGTACATCCTAGGAAGAACTAGGAAGATTATCCCTACCAGCCCTGACCTTCTCATTGCTCTTATAGTAGGTTATGATAAGACCATGAAAGTCTGCTCACCTCCTCTGATGAAGGCTCCTGTCAACTTTGAACCCGAGAGAAGTTATGTTATGGTTTCCACAACACTGTTATTTGACACAATGATATTACTCAAAATGAAAGATAAATATGGTAATATATTATGGGATGAAAGTCCTAGAATAAACTGTCCAAGGACAGGAAACACATCCTGCTATGTTTCTAGAGTATCATGTAATTTACAGCCAGTGGGGTGAGTTCTTTGTAAGAATATTAACGTCTCCACCACTCAGCCAGGAATATTAAAGAGGCTTATTACCTTCTGAAGCTGTATACTACAGCCTGAAAAGCGGCTTTCTGCAAAAGCATTATTCCCTGGCAAAGAAAGTCAATAGGAGTTGTGTAATACATCTATACCATGCTCTTCCACACTATACTCAACTTCAGCCTATAGTCATCCTCCCATTAAAAAAAAAAAAAAGGGAAAAAAAGAGTTAATTCAGATCTTAATCTAGAATATAGAATATGCTTTTCTAGCTATGCTATTGCAGAAACAAAGATAACTGCTTAGGGAAAGCATTTCTGAGACTGAGTTGATTCCTATTACTATGATTTTTCTTCTCTATATTAAGGGTACATTTTCACATTGAGTAACTTCAGCAGCTAGTGCAGCTTTCTGTGTTTCTGTTCAGTTTGATGTTTTTCTTGGTATGGCAGACTTATCTGACATTAAGATTCATTAGTTCAGACTATTCAGATTCAGAAATTCTGACTATCTTTGGATGATTATCCGGTGTGGTAATCACACAGAATTTGAAAACTTTATTAGTAATAATGTTCTCTACTTTTACATGTAGGCCAGAGTCATTGGCGTGAGTAGGCCTAAAATGTGTGAAAGCGCAGATGTGTCTTCTGTTTCATGCAGAGAAATTGTGGGAGTAACTCCAGCAGCTGATTAACCTAGCCACAAAGTCTTGCTAAATGAAGGATGAAGTTTTGCCTTCAGTTTTTTCATCTCAGTCATGCTTTATGCCCACACAGTCATAAAATGGGAGAACTGATCAGCCAAGTTCAGCACCCCAAAGCAGACCTCCATTTTGAGGAAACTTTGCCATCCTGGTAATCAAAATTTGACAATAATATGTAACAAAGAAAAGTGTATTAATGATTACAAAGGATACAGATAGGACCCTAATATGAAATGGGATTTTTAGGCCATTTAGAAAAAAAAATTAAAATGAAACGAAGCAAATAAGACCTAAATTAACCTTATTATATTGTTTGTCAGATCTAAAGAAACATAAATCATTCATACTAACTTGAAGTGTGAGGAATGAAACAACACAGAGCTCTTTCATATTAATGTGTTAATTTTTATATTCCGTCCATAATGGATGAAACTGAGTCCTGATGAACTCTCACATGGCAAGATACTAAATAAGAATCAGAGCCATTACACAGACCACAAATCAACCATACAGTAACCTAACATGAAAATGTATATTCATATGAAGATTTAGAGGTATAGAAGAGAGCCTGGCATTTTGTTTGACCAAAACTACAAGCCAAAAAGATTTTCCAAAAAGGGTAATTTATGGATGGAGATAGCTGAACAAAACTACATGAACAAGACTTCAGTGCACGGCCAGAGATAGTTTGTATGGTATGATTCAACATGCCATGTACATACCATAATGGTCAAAATGCTATTGCATGAAGATAATGGAATTTTCCGGACTTGCACAAAGTCAATGTTAACAACACAAGGCATGTATTCTGGAAATCTAATATCTAAAATAAATGGAAGAATAAGAAACTTCTAAGTAGTTGATGGCAGCTTCGCAAGAGAGTCCCAGGCCATGATGTTAACCGGGAAATAGAGAACAGAAGATTTATACAGACTCAAACTTCTCAGTGCCCATGTTTCACATTGGTTGGGTGTGAAACACTGGAAAATATATATAGCTCTCAGATAAAGAGCAAAGAAGGCAAGGGTGACAGTCTTTATTTACATAAATGTGCCCTCATACAGCCTGTTTTATTCAATGTTTATTCTCTGAATGCAAAAAATGTGGATTAGAGAAATGCTGAATACCGTGGCTGTCTGTCCTTTAATTAAATAGATGTTCATAAATGACTCAGCTCCTGATTCTTTTTTATGTCAACAACCATTTTAGCATTCTTGCAAGCAAAAAAGGTCCTTTATCTGTTGATGCTGACACCCAAAGTAGACATAAAGGAATCTATGTGCAGATATGAACTGAGCCTACACTCAATTTTTCATTTGTCTGGTGCCTACCTCGTGGTGAGCTACTATTTTTTTTTAATGTGGCAGTTATAATATGAGATTTTAATATGATGACCAGCGATAGTACAAGAGGCAACATCCAAAAAGTGAATTCTGCCTGAATTTGAGGAAAAATTTTTTGATAATGAGGGTGAGGTTGGAGCCTCTTCTCTGGAGACATTCAAAATCCTCCTGGACACAATCCTGTGCAACATGCTGTAGGTGACCCTTGTGCAAGGAGGGTTGGACTAAATGATCTACAAAGGTGCCTCCTAACCTCAGTCATTCTGTGAATCGGTAAATCATCCTGTGACTCTTAAAAAAAAATTATATAGATGATGGTGCTATTATGATTATTGGTGGTTTATTATGATTATTACTGAGAGGCTTGGGTAGAGGGCAACTTTCCCAAACAGAAGTAAGTGCATACATACAGCACCATACATGCATTTTGAGTATAGCACTTCCAGAATGTATAGAAAACAGATGTACAGAGTAGCACTTTGTTGAGATACTGCTCATTCAATATATTTTAAAAGCCTAAAATTCAGAGAAGCTCCATGACTAAGATTTATCATCATTAATGTTCCTATTTAAAATGTTCCTGCAGTGCAGAAGGCCACTTTGTAAACACAGCAGTTTTGTGCAATGGATGCATTTTCCCCTTTGCTTCACTGAACTTTACAGGGCTATTTTTTTTCATGGGGCAATGTCAGTGTAGCTCACAAAATCCAACCTAGAAATACTTTTTTTTCTTTTCTTTCCTTCTATATATTCTTACCTTCCTTAGAAATCATTCTGATTTCAGGAAAGAATTTGTCATTTGAGATCTAATGATGATAATTCAACGTATTCACACAAGAACACCAAGGAAGGGCCAAAAGTGGTCACCCAAGCAGAGCAGAAAGCTGGAAAAACATATCTGGAATAATCACTTCAGGAGAAAGAAGTAGGCCTTGCAACCACACTACCATGAACTGCCAAAGGGACTTTTTGCCTAAGCCTCCGGTCGTGAAAATTCATTTAGTTTTTATTCATTACTTTCATTGCCTGTCTTCAAGTTTACATGTTTAAAGTCAGTTGCCTAACTCCAGATACAGGCACACAAATAAATGGGATAAATATGAGAGATACTGAACTCCAGCACACTTTCAAAAGAGCCCACAGGGTTAGAAACGATAAATGATGAAGTCTCAGCTGAAATATTCAAAAGCCAGTTGAGGTATTTAATGACAATCTGAATTTTCTGTAAGCATAGAGCACTCGTCTTAAGTAAAGCAGGCTCTTCTGAGAGCATAAGTTGAGCAACTGATATCACAGATGGTTTTAAACATGTTGATCCATAGCCTGAAAAATGTAGTGTATATTTGTAAAACATGGATGTATCTAATAAACTTGTTTAAATATTAGGCAACACAGAAAACAAGTTTGAAGTTGCAGGATCCACAGTTATAGGATATAAACATGTAAGTCTACCAGTCTACCATGGGAATGTACTGTGAGCGGGCTCAAATATTTTAGGCCAAAATTTCAAGATTGCCTAAAATCACAATTTTAATTTTAATTTAGTTAACCTGGTATGAAGCTACAAACCTTCACAGCTAGACCTAAACCTTTAACTAGGGCTGCACCTCCAACAATGTCAGTGGATGGCAGAGTTTACTTTTCAGTCCAGATCTCTTACTAATAGATACATGTACAATAAATATATATATGCAACATACATTCATTTTTCACAACTTTACCTTACCTTATAGTAGATGGATCAGTCAGCCTGATCTAACATTTCAGAGTACAGAAGTTTTCAGTTGATATTTAAAGAGGTTTGGAACTTCTGCCACGGGAGACAAAGACTCATTGCCAAGAGATAGAAAAGCTGGTAAACAAAAGCGTAATGTTTTTGAAGTGATTCTAGAGTATTAAAATGTTGACTATAATTGAACCACATGCAAGTCTAGAAACTAGAAATGTGGGCTGTGTTACAGCAGTGGTGGATCTTGTTTTAAACAGGAACTTTGTGTTACCTCCCTCTCTGGGCTCATAAATTGCCAGCATTCTTCTAGTATGAAACTATTTCTGACACAAAAGCAGGTTTCCTGCAAAATTGTGATTTTTGTCCTTGTCATCACCCATGAAATTAGAAGCACACTATCCAGCCACTATTAATTATGCCAGACACATCACTTTTCATGCTTCCAGGGAGGCTGACGTGAGATCGCAGAGTTGTGTCACTGTGCTGTGGGACAGCGCAACGATGTTTGGCTGCAGCACAACTCAGGCATATCCTTAGACCATACAACAACATGGTGCAACTGCATCAACATTAATCATCCTCCAGGACAAGTACCAAAAGGTCTTAACCTCAGGAGTGGATTAGGACCAAATATTGACCAGCACAGCACAGAACATGATTAGGTAGATTATCCTGTCCTTTACTTGCTATCACAAAGGTCACACACAAGTACTGAGTGCAACTCAGTGCTCATACTGGGGATAAGAAAATGGGAAGTATTTCAGATTTCTTGACAGAGCCTGAAAATGCAGTTGTACAGCCCTTACCTCTGGTGCACTCATTTTCAAGCAAAATTACAAATGCCATCAGATTCAAAACATGCTTTGGAAAACATTCTAAATAGCAACATGACATCACTGCAGCTATTCCTGGGATGTGAGGCATAAAAGGAAAGGAGCTAGAAATATCTTTATCAAACCTATTCATTGAAATGCACTTGTTTTACCTCACAACGCTGCTCCATTTGGGATTAGCAAATACAGCGAGGTTGACAGGATTAGGACACTCACTTGGAACGTGACTATCCTGTCAGAGCAAACACCCAAAATCTTTACCTCATCTGCAGTTTCTTGGCATATGTCTTAAAAACAAATCTGCTCTTCATATCCATGAAAAACAAGACTAAACACACTGAAATACAAGAATCCCATTTTCAGATCTCTACACAATGTAAGACTCTCAGGACGCAGGCTTTATGTCATGACTGTGGCTTGCTGATTTCATACACTACCTCACCTGCAAGTAGCCCACAGATGCTTTGAAGTTGTGGGTTCTCATAAAAGCAGGCAAGTGAGCTGCCACTTAGGAGCTGTGCTGCAGTAACCAGCTACTTGTGCGCCTTTGGGCTGCTCCAGTACCCAGGATTATATTAAAGCTATCCCAATTTGCTGCTCAGCAAGGTATTCAAAGCAGCACAAGTGACCAGTCTGCTGATGGGACTTTTTATTTCAAGATTTTTTTGGGCATGTGGCACAGTTAGATACTGGAGTTCACTGCGTAGAGAGCAACTTGCCAACCCACAAAAACTCAATACCTTTCACTCATGTAATCATACCCTAAATATTAAAGAAGCTGTGTTAATAGTTAGGAATATCCAAAGCATGAAGAGGTATCGGTAGCGTTCCCTCAGCTAAAAGCTCTGGGTGTGATTTAGGAACAGCATGTGGGGAAGGAGTTGCTGTTCCCAAAACTACTGATTTCTCCTTCATTCTTAAACTGGATGGCTTTGGATCTGCCAGACAGGGTGACGAAGCTATCCCACTCACTGGCCCTGCTGTAAATTTGAGAAAAATTAGGTCTGTGACTTTATCTGTTCGTGACTAGTAATACATATACTTTCCTTTAAAGCCACCTTTTGGCTGTGGGCAGAAACCTTATTGCAGTCATCTGCATGAAGTGATTTAAAACAGCACATGGGTGTCTTTCAGTGTCACTATGATTTTAGATCTTAGCATTTGCTATTTAGCAGGTCTTCACGATGCCTTTTCTCTACATGTCTGTAACACATACACTCTGGTTCCACATTTCTATTTTCTCTCAGTTGCCATCAAACAGCCCTTTCTCTACACCTCCAAAAAATAAAAATAACAAAGCCAACCCCACTTATTTTAAATGGCAACTTCATGCAAGGTTTCAACCCCAGGTTATTTTTTCTACCAGTTGTTTCTTTGAGAACAGATGGCATTTGCAATGCTTCAGAATGTATCTATTTTTAAGTTTCTTTCTCATGCTTTTATTCTTCTGCAGTGGACTTAGAAATCAGAGAAAAATGCCTTAAGACCTCAGCATTTTACATGCTGTTTCATGCCATTTGGGAAATTATCTCTCATTGCAAGTGCCCAGTAGCCAGGCTGCTTTGTCCACCCTCTGCAACATTTCCTGTCAGTAATTGATAAGGAACAACCTGCTTCCGGCAGTGCCAGCTCAGCAGAGCAGCAGAACATTGACACAACAGAGTCAGCATTGAGAAAGTTCAAATTAAAGTCATACACCACAAAGTGATCTCTTGTAAGTGACATCGCAGGGAACAGTCCCATGTTCCACTGCAAAACCCAGTATACCAAGGACATCTCATATAGTACCTGATTTTCTCTTTATTATTTCCTTCCTACATTTCCTACTCGGGCAAGGCAGTAGCTCCCCAGTAACTGGAGAAACATTGAAAAAAGGGAGTCAGGTAGTGACATGCTATTTAGTTTACTATTTCTTATACAACAAATTCATAGGATAAGTCAAACTTACTTTGCAAGTAACTGCAAGCTCAATTTACCTCTCTTTTGATCCATCTGCAAAAGAATCTACACTTAAAATGGAAAGCTAGCTGGCAAAATCTGAGCTTGAGCTTTTAAACCCTGCCAGAGAGATTAAGCCAGATTCTGGGGCATGTTAACATGGCTAAATGCCAGGTCAGAGCTGTTGTCTACTCAATAAAGCAGAAAGTGTTCCTATAAACTTGTAAAAGTCTATGTGGATGTATCTGAAGCTAATATTTAGAAGGTGTCATTTGAATAAGGAAGAAAATGCTGCTCTGAATGCTTAAAAAAGATGCACACCACGGTGACTCATTCACCAAAGAAACACAAAACCCAACATCTCTAATTCACCACCAAAGGCATCCAGATTGTTTTTCCAATGGCATTAGAAGCATCTTTGCTTTAGTTCCCTGACCCTAATTCATTTGGTTTGTTATTATTTTCTGTCAGGCTATGAGCTAAAGTGATAATAGCTCAAAAGTACAATTTGGTAATGCAGCTCTGGCTCACTCCCTCACTGACACCCTCTTGAGGCTTAGAAAACTATGGAAGAAACTGTGACAAAATGGATTGCGCCAGTAGGTTGAGGGAGTAATATTCAAATTAAATCAGGGTAGATTTTCCCCCCAAAACATCCTTAAGTTTGGGGAGAAATGAAAAGGGAGTCAATTGAAAACCAGATTAAATATTTGAATCCAAGCAATAAGTGTCTGAAAATGAGGAAGGAGAAATTTTCATGTACGTGCTTAACATCAAATCAGTGAGGGGGAATTTTCTGACTTTTTTTCTTCTAGTTTCACTGATAAGCTTATTCATTTGGAATATTGAGGACTAGTTTTCTCCTTTTTTCTAATAAAATAAGGGCAGAATTTGATCTTAAGACAATGACCTACCAACCGGACTATGCTGAAGTTCTGTTTTTGAAACACTGCTGGGTACAGCTCTTCCTCTGTTCACAGCAAACTCAAACTCTGTGTCTCTTTTTCCCAAAAAGTGCCCTAGCTGTTATGGCATCAAGTTATTCTTAACCTCTTTGAACCCATGAATGTATGTTACTTTTCAACAAAGTGAACCATTTTACAGGTCTGCTTTCATCCTAACTTCAGAAGTCACATTTTAGATGCCCACAACATTTAGAAAAAAAGGAGTGGAACCTTTTCTGAGAAATTTACTGTTTGCTTATTCTGCATAGTTTCTTTAAACTAGTACTTTTTATAGCAGAAAAATCTCAAAAGGGAATGAAATAAGAAATATTCCTAGAAACCTGAAGCTGCTTCACCATAAATATCACAGAAAAAAAATACTAAAACCTCTTGGGTACCCTTCCAACCAAGTTATACAGTCCATTCCCTTCATGCCAAAGTTTAATGGTTCTGCCATTAGGCTGAATCCCCAGAGTGTGTCACAATAAGCTTGAGCGTGAACATATGAAAATTGCAAGTAGGGTAAATGACGTCTCACATACGCTTAGCCTCTTGCTATTTTTCTAGAGTGCTTCAAACAGCCATTCTTGCCAGGTACTCATTTTCATACTAGTGCTGTTTTGTAGCACATTGCTTTGAACCTGTGAGGCTACTTGTCAAAGAAGGTGCTATTCAGCTCAGGAATAAAGTCAGTCTAATGCAGTCTTAAGAAATCACATAACTACAGAAAGCAAACAACTGAACAAAGGCCCATTTTCAGGCAGTCTGCAGAGACTAATTTTCTCCCCCTCAGAAAGACCCTGCACGTATTTCATATTCCTCAGTTCAAAGAAATATAATGCTGCAAATTCTAGCACTCAAAAGTGGGGAAATGCCTACACAAACCTTAATTCTTTCCTATAGAGCATATACGCCAAGACCCAGTATTTAGTTATACACTACTTTCCCACAGTTTCCAACCTTATTTAGTATGCTGACGGACTGTGTTTTGGGCACAGAGTTGGCAGCTGACTCCACTCTGATAAGCAGAGAAGTAGATGTTTGGAAAAGATTTGCTTTCCTTTGACAACAGGCCTAGAGCTAAGGAGGCTCTAAAAGTGAAAAGGGTCAGGGATTGCCTTCCTGTGTAGCCACACAGGGGTTGGAAACTTCATGATCTGGAGCAAGAACACCTCTTCCTGCCCTGACTCCTCAGTGCAAGGTCATTAAGAGAGCATGGTGGAGAACAAAGGAGAAACCATCATGCATCAAGCTCTGGGATTGGCTAGGAAAGAGTAGGAAGAGTTAGAAGGGAAGATCTGAAAAGATCTCAGGTTTTGCAGAGGAACTTCCAGGGCCAGCAGTCATCACTCTTATATTGAGCTACAGACATAGTGAAGGGAGAGGCTGAAAGTTAAATGCCCATGAGATCAGCATCAGACAAAAGGGCATAGCCAAGGCACTTGGCTCAGTCAATGGCTGCATTTCCAAGAGCTAGTTTGACTGCAAGAGCTATCTCAGACTGCCTTGACAAGGGTGTATTTTTGTAGTTGGGGCAAGTCTGTGCCATCCTGGAAAAGAAGATTTTCCTCTGTCTCTGTCACAGATTTCCTGTTCAGTCACGGTGTTCCCTAAGACCCTTTCTAAGAAAGTATCCTAAACATAACCACACTTCTTTTTCCAGGTGCCCCATTTGGGAAATTAGATACATGGATCAAAAAAAAAAAAAAAATTTCAAGCTCCTATTGGAGGTCCATTGGACCCACACTTTAAATGCAAATATAAAAAGGGAATGAAATTCTAAGTACCCTGATCTTTGGCATCTCAGATACAGAATCCCAAATGAGTGGACACATCAGACAGTAATGGCTTTAACATCTGCATTGCAGAAGCTCACATGTGTATTGAGGCTAACACCATTTCACCTCACTGAAGTGCTAGCTAAAGGCAAAAATCCACTCATGCTCATAAAGAGCTTAGAAACTATGATCAGAGCATTAGAAATCCCTAAGGAAAGTCTACAGTCAGTGCAGGGTTCAGAAGAAATTTATCAAATAGCGTGAATGACTCAACACCAAGTGGTGAGAATAAAGGAAATGGGTAAGTATTCTCCATTCTGAGTAAAGTGAGAAGTCCAAAGTAGGAAAGTACAGTGTGAATACCTTCTTGAAGATTATCTCAATGCAAACATACATGGAGCAGTGGAAAAAGATGAGGGAACAAATTAAGCACTTCAATAGCTGAATTTAAATCAGAAACATCTAAACATTTAGCTTTGGGGGCACAGACACACAAACATACACACATGTTTATGCTGAATATTGACTCAGACACATCCTACTAACACTAGAAATCTCTTTCTCTCTCTCTAAATATATATGTATGTATATATGTGTACATATATAAATTTATATATACATGTCAAAATGTATATATAGGTGTGTATATATAAATATATATATACACACATATACACACATACACATAGATATAAACACACTAACCAGTCTGCAGCCCAGGCTACTCTAACCTTAGCTTCTCTCCTCTATGGACATAACTCATACAAGGTAAGCTTAAATAGCCTCAGGTGCTGAATTAAAAATACTGTTTTATTTACAGTTCTGTAGCGAATGATTCACTGTGGATATACGTCAACATACACATTAAATATTCATCACTCAGTGGTTTGTTTCTACTGCTATAAGGCAATGCGGTGGCAGTACTAGTGCTTAGATACCAGTGACTGCCTTACAACTACTATGAGTAGTCTTCTCTGAAATACGGCAATAAATTGCAACTTACTTGCCAGAAATACATATTTTGAAAAGCACTTGCTTTTCACTTTAAGTAGCCTTGCTAGCTGGACCTAAAATTAGCCTTCAGAGAGCAAAGTCTTTTTGCTGCTGCAATCACCTAGTGAGCTCCTAGGATCAGCTAGATTTCAACTCAGGGGCACTCCAAAGGGGCTGTGGGCCCTGACTACATCCACCAGAGGTACACAGGCATTTTGGGAAGAGCCTTTCTTCAGGAGCTACTTTGGGCCAGATGCTCACCCACTCCAGAAAACACTTTCACTTTTTAAAGAAAGTGTGACTCTACCTTGTGAACCTTAATCCCAAATTTTGTAAAGCAACAGATCAAATATGCTTCTTTTAAATCTAAGAAATGTAAGTGCTTAAAAACATATACTGCCTCACTCAGTGCAGAAGTACCAGTAAGTGCACACATTTTTCATTCAGCCTCAGTAGAAAATACGAAAATACTGCTTTGTCCTGGACACAGAGAAGCCAGCCATTTAGCTGCAGAGCCTTTAAACATTTCTGCCGATTTTTAGTTATTCTGCACAGAGATAGCTCTCTCTCTCTCTCTTCTTCATCTTCTTTTTTTTTTTTTTCCCCTCTATGGGGCATGCTTAATCATAAACTAAAGCAGGGAACTGGTTTTCATAGAGCAAAGCTGAACAGTGGTTCTTCAGGTACTTAAATACAAGCCACTTGCAATACTTACACCTGAAATCTCACCACAATCAACAGCAGAGTTCCAGTTATTTCAATTTTTCTCTTCAAACATGAAGTGTCACACAAGGGTTATTACACAGAGTACAATCTGGTAGCAGTTTAGGCTAATATGTTTTCCCGAGCAATCAGGACAAGACAGCAATGACAAGAAGGCCACCACAACTCAGCTGACTGACGGTAGCTTAATTGCTCAGCCACGGTAAACTAATGTTTACAAACGCGCCTCTTAAAGAGAAAAATATGAATAGAATGGTTAAAGATAAGAAGTTGCTTTGAATAGCAAAGGAGAAATATTTACCTTTTCTGTTTACTGAAAGAAATTTAATTATAACCCCTCATTTGACTGCATCTGGTGTTCCTCCATTGGCACTTTCTGCCAGTGAAACCACAATGGTGATGCCAGGTGGCTGCTGGGATGGCAATGAATAGAATCTGACTTAAACATGGTCAACACATTTTCAACATACATATACCTGTTTCATGATGCCATGACAGAGGAAAAAAGATGTGCTCATAAAGATTATCACCAGAACAAGCCTTGCTTGGGATGTTTGTTTCAAATCTTGGTCTGCACGGTTGCTCTCAGAAGCAATGGCATTCATCCTGTAGCCATGTGCAAAATGATTGCTGGATTTCAGACTCTTTAAGAAATATCTTCTGTTCCTGAGATCAACTGATATTGCAGTATCCACAATTGTTTCTAATGCAACTGCCTGAAGAGCATGTATAGGTGCTGGGAAAGGATTACCAGAAAATGGCAGTTTTCTGAATGGAACATAATTTTTTTTGCCCCATTCTCAGTTTAGTTCTTTGCTTCAGACTCTGACAATACTGCTCGGATTGTATTTCTGTTTCACTGACAGTTCTTAGTGCAAACAGAAATCTTGAAATGGTGAAAGGGAAACATGTCTTTTAGAAAATCACGGATATTTCGGTTATCGTATGCAGATAGTTCTCTCTCCAGAAACCAAAATGTTTATCTTATTCTAGCTTGCTGTGAAAACAGTGCTTGTGGAAGGTCTTAGGAGACACAATGATTTTATCGAGGGGAATCTAAAACGTGACTTAGTTATTGAAATCTAGCAGTTATCGAAATCTATCAGTAAGGAGAGAGATAGAGAATCAAAATAATAAGAATTCACAATCAACATTGTTTCCAAAATCAAGACATGTCTTTGAACTTTTAATAAAGGTTTCTTTATACTACGTATATTCTAATACATACTGTATTTCAATATATTGTGTATACTACTTATATAGTACAATACTATATATTGTATTAAATACTTTGAAATTTGCAGCAGAAAGTTGTGACAACATCCACATCTCCATGCTCTGGAAAGTACGGTCACCTTGCAGAACTGTAGGAGCCTACACAGTTTAATTCAGGATGAAGAGGCCAATAGTGTGTCTGTGACTTTCAACTAGGCTGCATCACAAGTGAGTAACAGAGACCTGCCAGGCATTCTACCTAAACTTACACAGGCTGTGAGTTTTAAAAGATTTGAACAGGTTACCATGCTTTTTGAAGAATAGGTCTGTGTTCACCATGAAAAAGGAGAAACTTGAATCACTACCCCAAACATCTCATCTCAAGCAGCACCTGCTGTCTAGAGGGAAACAGGCAGGAGCAGTGACTACTGAAACAGCTGGCCCCAATTCCACACATCATGATCTTTGCCCTGGCAGCAGCAGCAGCAAATCTGATATCCCTGGATGCTGGCACAGGCAATGCAGATGTGATGGGTTCTCTGTGTCCTTGGCAGCCTGTTGCTGCCCAAGGCAAAAACCTGTTTCACCTATGCTCCTCAATGGCCCTGTTTCTCAGTCAGTTGTCTATTATGTGTTCAAATGACTCTACTAGCACCTCAAAATAAGTCATTTGGGCCCCACATAAGGCTCATAGAGATTTTAACAGTTGTCTTGACTCACACACCTATGGACTAATTGACAGGAGCATCCAGAGACCATAAAAGCCCACACACAATTGAGACAACTTTGATATTGCTTAGAACAGTACACATTTGAGTACACAAATTGAATGACAATTCAGTCGTTATTATTTTCGTGGAAAAAGGCATATTCTCATCCCCCATTCTCCATTTCACAGAGTGGGATGTGCACAGGAAGGATTTATCCCATATAAGAATAAATTGTTATTTGCATGTCAGAAAATGGTTGTGGAGAACAAAACCACCAATTATTCAAATGCAACAACAACAAAAGGGAAAATTTTCCAATTTTTAAAAAGAAATAGATTATCTATAAGCAATGAGTCCATTTCTTTTTTGTTCACAAAGCAATTACTACATCTTCCTCTATATGGAGTATATATATCAAATCTGACACACTGGTTTGATTACTGAGAGAAAGAGCAAAACAATGAGCTTCTACAGCAAAAATGCCTTGAATTCTAACAGATGCCAATTCAGCTTGTGGAGAGATATTCCATTATGCCTTTAGAAAATTTCTCCCCAAAATACCAGAGAATCATCTTGGTGATACTTACTATGACTAAATACAACCTAAGGTACCACAGACCATAAATCTTACTGGTAAATTATTTATATCACTGTTGCAGCCAGAGGTGCTGATGAGGCAGACATAGGAACACCGCTGCACTGCCTGTGCACTCAGGCTGGGAGGTGGGTCAGTATCTGCCTGTCACTGCTGCTATTTCCCATGTGAATTAGGATAGATTAGCCCACCCTCCATGCCAGATACCCGCTCATTTGTTGGAGTGGTTATTCTCCCTCTAGCATGATCCAACCCCAAATAGGTCCCAGCCCCAATTCAAGCACATTCCCAGCCTCTGCTAGGAAGAGCAACTGCCTCTCCACTCCTGAGACAGAACTACCTTGCTGTAGATTTACCTCATGTTTTCTTATTCTGGCAGGTTTTAATGAGGCTGGAAAAAATAGTGGGAACAGATAATGAAAATGGCACTTTTTGTGAAGAGTTTGTTCAGTATTAATTTGTCTGAAGGCTAAAATACAGACAGTGTTTTGTTTTTTCTGTTTTAGTTTTGGGTTTTCCTTGATCGTCTGTTTTCTTAAGATGACAAACAGCTAGCAAAATGCTCATTAATAGATAGTGACAAGCAGTTTCCTGTGGTCTTAAAACGAACTATAAATTACAGAGAGTGTTCTTCTAGAGGGTAGAATGCATTCAATACCATTCAAATGGCTGCATGTTTTTTTGAGTGATGAGAAATCTTAGTAGTAAAAAACATGTTCAAAAAAGAAAATAGAGAAACCATTGTGCATTTTACAGACTTCAAACCATTGTTCATTCTACAGTGCTTTGAAATAGTCTTCAACTGACAATTAGTTTATCAGTGTTCTTGGAAAACAAATGGTTTTTTACAATGTTTTAGCCTGATCTTCATTTGACCTGATCATCTTTCTGCAGTGGGTCTGTGAATGCTTAGGTGCCATAAAGGAAAGCTCATAGATGCAAGAAGGCCAGGCTGTAGCTTTAATGGACACCACCAAGAATATTCAATCTTATCACTTTCTCTTTTTATTTTAGCCCTCCATCACTGACAAATCAAGAATGAGAAAACGTCTGATTAGCTACAAAATATTCAAGCAGGAAAGGCCAGATTTTTTTCTGCATTTAGCATAGCAGAGAACACTCCATGCCTCCAAACCACCCATTTTTCCCTAATTTGTGTGCAATTTGAAACAGTCCCTAGAGAGAAAACACAAATTACATTGGCCCACATTACAAGAACAGTTCCTCACTGTATTACACAAAAAGGGGAACTGTTTGCACCATTGGAAACAATAGAAATAACAGCAGACTGAAAATGTGTAAAATGGAGCATTGGCCCTTATGTGCCTAGTTATATAATCTAAAATTCTCTTAAATCTCCTTGTAGGAGATTTACACTCTCTCAGAAAAAAAGAAAAATCCACAGCTATTGTGTCTGAATTGCTGATAAAAAAAAATGCTTCTTTGCTGTTGGCACAGAATGAAATATCTGGATGTTAAAATACTCATCAGCACTTTTTTTTTACGCAATAAGATATGAGGTTTGGAAAATGTGGCTCTAAAAAGTACAGGCAATACGCAAGCAGATCTGAAATTACAAGATCTACAGAGCATTTCCGAAGCACGAACATTTATTTTCAGAATTCCCCTTCATAAGTAGATTGCAGCATTTTACTGACTTGGTCCGAGATGCCTCTGCAATAGGCTGCAATATAATAAGACAGTAATTAGTCTGAGGTTCAGAAATAAATTTTGACTGCATGACTTGATTTTATGCATCTATCCTGTAGCCTGTTCAACAGCTGCCTATCAGCCATGAGGCAGCCCTAGAGTTCCATATAGAATCCAGACTTTTTTCAAAGTTTTGTACACTTAAAATCTAGGTGGCCAGTTTAAGGCTGACATATAATCAATAATCCATTCCTTTACTACTGAAAACATGCAAGGAAGTTTTTCTTGACAAATGTAGGTACCATACATCTTATGACCATGCTGCATCCAGTTGCAGCAGGAAAACAGGCTGCTAGTGCCCTGCAAATGAACAGGGGGCTCGGAGTACTCGGAGTCCTTCCCATTTCATAGCTGTGTGCTACACAATAATTACTAACAGTTTTGCTGGCACAAAACAGTAACTGCACACCCAGACACAGCTGCTGTTACTAGTCATATATGAGACAGTTTGTCCTTCTCTGCTCTGAAGCAGAGCCACATCAGGGATGGGACTTCTCTTTGCATGTGGACACATGTTGAATTGAGAAAAGATGTGGAAACATATGGAACATATGGACAACTGGCACTCTGCAAGTGGAAAGCTTTTTCCAGAAACCTGACTTCTCACAATAATAGAGATGCATGTTTGCTTGTGTACATGTGTTCCCATCACAAGCTAGAATGATTTTCCCTTACCTCCATTTGTGTGCTCCTGCTCTGAGTGATGAACTAAGGCCTGTCAAGACATTTTAGACTTGGATCATTCTCATTATTTGGCCCAGCGGATATTGTCTCAGTGAGATAGGGCAGTGGTTTCACAGGAATGGGTTGGGTTATCTTGCTATCGTATAACCACAGTTTCAACCGCAAAGAAAATATTTCCACCCATATAAATATTTAATATCAGCAGTATCTTCATGTAGAACAACACACAGTAGGGAACTCTCTGTGACCCTGAAGCATGCTAAATACAACAGTACCAATTCATTTCAGTAGAAACTGTTCATATCTACTATCTCTCAAACCAAGTCTTATGAATATAAGTTTTAAAACCCTGTTCAGGGTGGCTTTACTGAGGACGCATACATTTTGCCATTAGCATGGCCTGTCTACAACTGGGCTGAGACTTCAGAAAAAAATATGGCCTCCTTTTTCAGCTGCAAATTATGTGCTTAATTATCCAAAAATCAAATCATGCTTGCAATAAGTGCATGCACTAATGGCAAGTTCAGCTCAGACCGAGTTAAATCTTCACGAGCTAGTTTTCAGAGTGCAGTCTTTACTACAGTGGAAATGCACATTCATTACAGTTTAAAAACACTGCCACTTTTTATTAGTTATTTCTACAACCAAAACCAAGGCTAAGAACAAGAATTGTTCTTCCCACCATCAGAAGAGCTCCTCATGGCTTAGCGTGACTGAGACACAAACGCATGGTGCGGTTGCGAATTCTGTGATATCAAGTTCTATATTATGTTTTTATGGAAGGACAAAATTTCTATTTAAAGACTTCCCTAAGTATACAAAACTAACACATACAGCATGGGGGGGGGGGGGGTAACAGACTCTCCTACACTAGAGAGAAATCTTCAGATTCTTCATGACCAATAATTACCTTTTACATTCCAGTCAGTTTCAGCCTGGTGTAAAACCAGCAGAGCATGGGATAAAAGATGCAACAAAGCCCACACTTATTTCTTTCAACTGTGGGTCACAGCAAGGAATTACTAAGTCAATATTTGATTGCAAAGGTCTTCAGGCAGGGACAGTGGGCCAGATTATCATGCATGTAAGCTGAGACATGCTGACCAAAATTCTTAATGGTAATGGTAATAAATGTTTGAGTGCAAGGGAGGTGCACCTTTTTATGTCAGAATTGAATTTGGCCCTCCAATTTTTCAAAATACATGTCTGAAAACAGGCCAGGTCCAACTCTACAGGCTTGGAAGATTCCTACTGACTTCAGCATGATTTGGATGATTTAAAAAGACATTCTAGGTTTTTGGATATTTTAAAAAGACATTAACTTACAAAAGGCAAAGAAAAAGCACACAACTTCTGCTTCTGCTTTCAGGATGGGCCTGGAAGCAACTTGAAGGTACAACTATGAGCCACATGGACTGCTCCTGGTAGCAGGTAATCAGCCTTGGTCACCACCTTGGGATAAGCCTGGGGAGTGAGGACAGATCTGCATACACTGCATGGTCATCCAGCACAGTCTTCCAAGGAGCTGCCAGGCCACTGCTGGGGCAGAGATCTGACGAGCAGTACAGCAATGCTGACAAAAAGCACTAGACCTTCCACACACAGGGTTCTTGCTCATTTTTCTAGACATGTCAGATACGCAAATACCATGAAGCTCCCAGGGAAAACTATCTTACCTGTTCCATTCTGCATTTTTAAAGAAAGAAATGTTTAGTTTTATATGCCATCATAGAGAGGCTTGTAGGTTGCTTCCATATAAGTAGAAGTGTTTCTGACATACTAAGAAACCATGTCTAGGACAATTTAAAAAACAAACACAAAACATTAACACCACACACAAACAGAGCAAATCATGTGAGAGCTCAGTGATGCCACATCAAGTAACTCACTGCCCAGATACTTTAAATGGCTATTCAACTGAGGAGATTTCATTATAGCTAAAGTACATATAACCATACTTTTGCTGAGACAAAGGCATTATCTTCTCCTGTTTCTTGTGTAAATCCTTATTTCTTTCCGCCTTCCTTTGTCTTTACCAAACCTCGACTTTAACTAGACCATGAGAAAGCAAGCTGACCCATAAGAAAATTCCTGAACACTGAAACATGTCATGAAAACATCACAGCTTTAATCCTTCATGGAATTAGTTTGCTTAAATTTGACTAGATAGAAGAGAAAATAAAGGTTACACATGAAAAGACACCTGGTTATATCACCTCATCAGTTCCATGAGTGTATTTTCTTGTACCTTTTTCTTTGCTTTCTTTTTTAACATTTCTAGAGATCTCAAGTGAGTCAGTGTCCCTTACTTTATCATGTACAAGAGAAACTGAAAAACATATCACAGCCAGGCACAAAAACACATTCTACTGCAGCATTAAACATAAATTACGCAACAACCCGTGAGCTTTCCTGAAGAGTTGGCATCTTGCTTTTCTTGTCTCAAACATGCAAGTAACAGTTGGATGTGTTTTGTGCACCCCTGTCATCCATTCTCCAGGGAAAAAAAAATAGAGAACTTGGGGGAGAAAGCTTTCTTTTCATAAATAAATAACAGAGAAAAGGAACCTTGTGAAAAAACATTAACATCAGAAATGGAAAAATGAGAAACCAAGAGGGAAGTATCGTGCAAAGTGCTTCGGGTGTTGAGGAGCTCTGAGGGAAAGTTGTGCAAGACAACTCAAAAAGCAGGAAGAAGCATGCAGTCTGTACGCATGTTTTAGGAGAGGAAACAGATGATAGCAAAAGATGCACAAAAAATGAAATACCAAGGAGAAAGTGAGAAAGAGACTTCAAGTCCTCAATTCCACTTTGTAACTTTTCCCTTCCTCTTCCCACCCCAAATTTGTGCATTTTGTTTGATTAGGTTGCTCAAACCAGAAATAGTCATGAGAGTCATATCTGTGTATAAGTGACCTCCTTCTCACAGATGCTAACCTAAGCACATTCCCCCAGCTTCAGCCAGAGTTGCAGAAGTTCTCTGTCCATAAAATATTGCTTTTCCATTTCAGTTGAGCTGCCAAATTCTTACACAGGTTCCAACCTTCAAATATTTAACTTAGGGAACTCCATTCCCCCTACCTTCTCAATTAAAATGCATAAAGATATCAGTTACTTCAGAGCAGAATGCAGAAGTGAGAGGAAAAACAATAACTGAATATACCACATTCTTCTTCACTTTTTAATTATGGGCAAAATGGAGGAAAGATACTGGGAGCAAAATCAATCTAATTTATTGCTCTTGATTTGTTTTTGTTTTTCAGTGAGTTTGACTCCTAAGACCAAATTCCCCCTGAAGAAATAATTCCACTAACCTCAAGGCAATTGCTCCAGTAGATACGTTGCTTATCCTTCTTTCTCATATCTTTGTGCTTTCCCTCTTTGTTCTCTGAACCTGAAATTATCTTTGATTGCAGGGCATTTTCTCCACAAGTCCTTCAAAGGAGATCTTCAAAGTGAGGAGCACTTCATTTATATGACCAATCTTCTGTCCATATCTATAGCAAATTTTAAAGTGAATTAGAAATTACTTCATCTGTAAAATATCAGGGGAAAAAAAGAATGTTTGGGAATATTCAGCATTCTGATTAGAAGAAGGAGTAAGTGGGACACACTGACTGATGTGAAATATAAGAGATAGGAAAAAAATGACCTTTATTTACACACATAATTCATTAATTTGGTTTCCCCACTTCACATATACCAGATGTTTGTATTGCTCTATATGTTGTGTATCAATATGATTATTTTAGCTCTGTTAATTTAAATCATGATAGAAAAATATATTGCTTATTCCTGCTAATGCTTTTCTTTTCTCTTCCAGGGCTTTTCCTTTTCTTAGGACCTATCATCAAGATAAGTTTTGAGGATCCTAACTGTGGGCTCAGTTGAATCTGAATTCTATGGAATTTATGTTCCACTTCTCATTTTTCAGCCTACTATTCCATTGTAAGCTATCCTATTGGAAAGTATTTCTTTTTTTTCTTTTTTTTTTTTTTTTTTTTTAAGGATATTAAAAGTCACATAAGAAAGATGAAATGACCATCAATAGTTCCCAGAGCGAAAGCTGGAAATAGAGAAGATTCATGAGTTGTTCTTAATGCATCTGCTTCTCCCACACATTCTAAACCCACATGAAAATTAGAACCCACACAGTAAAAGCCCTTATGATCTTGTGCACAACTTAAAAATTAATCAGTCTTCTAATGGAAAAAGATAACCAAATAAATGCAACACTGGCCATCTACCAACATAACAGTCACACTGCTCAGCCTGCTGAGGTGCTCTGTTTTGCTGTGAAAGCCTTTCGTGCTCTTTTGTGCAGCACCAACTGAAATGGGAGTCTAACAAAGGTGTCATTTTTTCCCAGGAGCATCTCCACTGTATTCTCCCACACATGCAGACATCCAGACATAACTGATAGGTAACTGGGATGAAAGGTAAATAGCAGGGCAATACCAGTACCGGCTGATCCACTGGCATTATCACAGAATCACAGAATGGTTAAGGTTGGATGGGATCATATCACTGCAGTCCTTTGCTTATTAAACTCTATGAATCCAGCTTCTCTCTTCTAGTGTGGGCAGTCTTTTTTCTTTCTTCCTTTTTTTTTCTCTCATCAGCACTACTTTAAGGCTAACTAAGCAGCAATCATGTGGTTCTATCCAGAACATGAGTGTGTGGGAGATAGATTAAAGGATATTTTTCTTTCTCTTCTAAGACACACTGTAAGGGACAAATCAACACCCTGAGAAATTACATGAAGGAATACTCCCTCCCAAGCCAAGGGGACACACCACAGCAATAGAAAAATTGTTGTAAGAGTAGCCCACATCCTGGTGAAATGTGGTTAACAGAAAGTAGGAATAGGAACACTTTTTACCAGAAACATTTAGGGAAATATTTTTATATGAAGGCATCTACTTTTTATTCCCGAGGTAGACTAAGAATACACATGTGCTAAATTACTGTGGAGCATGTGATGACAGAGTTCACCTTTTGTGCAGAAACAACACAGGATAGCAGAGCTGATCTAGTATTTCACTGCCACTGGTGGAAGGCAGTGCACACCTAGTAGGTATTTTCATCCCCTGTCTCCTAGATATGTTTTTTCATTTCATTTGCACCAATTAAAGTGCTTGCTGTGAATCTTTGGGAATTGATACAATCCACTAATCCAGTAGCAAATTAACTCGTAAGAAAAAAATATGTCTGTTTAAACAGTGGAATTAGCTCAGCAAAGAGTTTTACAAGCAGTAGTAGTAGAAGGGAGATAGATATGGGACTGAATAGTTGTGAGCAATGGCAGATGATGGGAGGAATTTTTCCCCCTTGGCAGCCATATATTGCTTGTAAGCACTGTAAGCATTATCCATCACATGCAGCTTCACCTTTGGATCCACATGGATGTTGCCTCCTGGTCCTACAAAGATATCCAGATTGAGTGGCAGGAAACTGGGAAATTCCAACCAGAAGAAGAAAGATGTGAGGGGAAAGAGTTTTTCCTTTTTTTCTTCCCTTTTTTCCTTTTTTCTTGGATGAGTATTTTTATAGAGAAGCCATTTTGATCAGTTTTCTTTTAACAGCTCTTTAACATCAATTACTGCTGAACACTTGGGGTAAAGGACAGCCTTGTTAATTATCCAGCATCCTGTTTTTTCTCACTGAGGAGAAGGAGCACTTAAATGTGCTTTGAGGCTGGATAATAAGTTGTTAAACAATACTTGAGAAGACCTCTAGGCTTTTAAGGGATGAATGGAAAATGGAGAGAGAAAGTGAGAGGGAAAGGGAGAGAAGAGAGGAGAGGGAAAGGGAAGAAACAACTTGTACAGATCATTACATATCAGAAAAGAGACCACGAATTTCACTTCTTTTCTTCTTTGGAGATTGCTTCTCTACTAAAAGACAGGACTTTTAAAAAGACCTTAAT
Source organism: Eudromia elegans (assembly GCA_003342815.1). Classification (NCBI taxonomy): domain Eukaryota; kingdom Metazoa; phylum Chordata; class Aves; order Tinamiformes; family Tinamidae; genus Eudromia; species Eudromia elegans. The sequence continues at coordinate 1,359,838 of PTEX01000197.1, forward strand.
CGTAGTGCTTTGCCCTTTGAACAAAGATTTCTAAAGATATTGACTGCAATGAGGCCCATAGATTTTTCCTGCAGGAAATAGTGACCACTGCCCTTGAAGCCAAATGTTTTCCACTACAACCATGCATACTGGAGGCTTTGCAAGGGAGCAGTGCCACAGTGTCATCACAGAGGCAACTGTCCTCCCGTGGATGAGCCTGATGAGGGCTTGAGAATCACAAACTGCTGTCACTGCACTGGTGAAGTCCTCAAGAAACCCCAAAGTCCAGTGAAGTTCCCAGACTAGGAAGTAGGCCCACAAATATAGAAACTGCATCCTCCAACAGTATATAGCTATGGATGCTTAGGAAAAAATCAGCACAGTAACAGCTCAGAAATACAGACAGGAGCCAAAAGTTTCTCCATATATAGTTACCATGCAGGTTTTGGTGCTAAAGCACCAAAGCTGAGGTCTGCAACACTGCACCAAGTGGTGTCCTGCAGGTGTTTATCATTTATTGCTATCTCAGGAAGTGCATGCTGAAAGCAGTCTGGGAGAGGAGAACATGTTTCATCCACCACATGACACAATTTTTGGCAATTCTGCTAAGCACTTTTGCTAGTGACAGGGATGAATAATGTTCAGTGAAGTCAGAGAGGTGAGTTACTTTATTTGAGGTGGAAATTAATTTCCACAGAGAGGCTCTGGCTATCTGAACTTTTTTTTTTGAAAAAAAGGCTGTGTTTTATTGTGGTCTAAGTTAAGGTAGGAAGACAGCTGACATGCTGCTATGTTTTCTGTGTTATCCTGCAGACCTCTTTCTTTCAATAATAGAAACAGCAGTGGAAAAGGTGCATCCAATTGAAATGAGCTTCCATTTGTTCCTTCTCTTGCTACCATCACATTTATTGCTCTGTTGTTGCCATAAGAAATAGTTGGAGTCAGGCTTATTTATAAAACAAAAATATGTATATGGCATCTCTACTAAGACCATTCTTGAGAAAACTGATTGCAAAAAGTACAGCACACTCATCTATTTTACCCCTCCATTCTTCAGAAGCTTAGCACCTAATCTCCAAACATAAGACTTAACAGAGTGGGGCTTTTCTACATGGTATCCTTCCCTGGGCCCTGGACTTGACCTACTCTTTGTATTCTTCAAAGTTACAGGTGTCCTCATTTGAGGTCTTATTCAGATAAGAGGATAAAGGTTGCATTATGTCCCTCAATGAGAAGAAAATATTTTCCATGAATTGCTTCAGACAGTATGTGCATACTACAAAATTTACCCTAAAGTTTAGGAGAAACTAGCCTGGGCAACCTGTGTACAGTACACATTGCCTTTGTACCCAGGTAAGTTGCAATGCTTAACGCAAACCTCTCAATGCCACATCTTGTCTTTCAATGTGTATAATTTCCTAGATTTCAAATAAATCTGAGAAAACATGTGAAAAACGCTAAATAGTCTTTTATTGAGGAGAGGCTGCCATTCTACACTATGTTAATCTTAGCAATAATATCAGGCACACTACCTCTGCTCAAGATCTTTTGCATGAATATTGCTGGAAAGCACACTTTGATGTGATCAGATACTTTGCAGTGATTCCTTACTGAATGTATCACAGGAACAGCAAGTAGGTTGAAGCAAAAACTTCACAGGATGGGATTTCCTTCTGTGTTTCTTAATATTATTATTTTGAAGAGAAATTATGAAAAACATGAAAAGCTTGAAGCAGCTCCAGTTTACATGTCTCTGAGGTTCCATATGCTTGCAAAGAATTAGGTAAAACCACGCATAATCTGTAAAAAGACTTTAAAAAACAAAGCTCAAAAATACCAGATATAGGTAGCTATATAGGCAAATACTCTAATCTAGATAGAGTCACAGGCAAGAACAACTAGGGATCACTCTTTTAGCTGCAAGACTAAACCCTTCTCCTTTGTAGTCTTTACCCATCTTTGCTCTACTGTCTTCTAGAGTACTTTATATGCGTGGCTGGATGCTTCGAAAAAGCCCCATCTTGGTCATCTGAAAAGCTCCTCAGTAGCATAATGACAGGATTACCTACAATACAACCCAAGTGTACAGCAGCCTTCCTGAGCATTTCTACATCTACTGATCAGTATTGAACTGTACAATGTCTGATTCAGTGCATTACATACAGAGCCTTCATCACCAGTAGTTGCTCACCATTAGCATTCAAAATTAATGAATCAATTCCTCTTAAGGATGCTTTAGAGATCCTTTTTTACACAATTACGGATTTTGTGGTGATTTTTTTATCTTCAGATTTTTAATGCTGAAAAATTTTTGTTCTCAAACCATTGTGATTTTTTGTTTGCTTGTTTTCTGGTTTTTCTTTTTTGGTTAGTTTGGTTGGTTGGTTGTTTTTGTAGCCACCTACATACACTAGGATTTTACTTTTAGAAACAGACAAATGAAAGTCATATAAGATAATATGACTCCAGAGGTCCATGCTTTAACAAGACCAATCAGTCATAATACTTGGATGCAGTTTGGTAGCTCCATTTACCTGTAGACTTTACAAGTTTTGCTGACAATATAGAGCAAAATTTCAGGACAAGACACAGGCAGTCTTTCATTTCTGATGAGAAAGGAGAAAGCAGCGGGTTAAGGGATACACACCTCTTGAAGGTAGGGAAAGCACCATGGGACAGTTGAATGGCAACTCTCCACATTAACACCTCAGGGCAGGTGTGGCATGAAGGCACTAACCAGTTAGCTTGCTCAATATACTTTGGTTGTGACTGTTGAAGTCAGAACCATCTCTATAAGCGAAGGCCTGCATTTTAATAGTCTTTTCTGATTCTGAGAATCGAGAACCCCAACACATACCTAAGTCTTGATGCCCCAGAAAACTGCACCAGACAGAGTAAAACACTACCACATAAAAAGAGCTTCAGATTTTGGGAAACTTCAGTGCACTTTCTTCCAGGAATATTTTCATGGCAATCAGTTTACTTCTTTTCTAAGCTATTTCAGCTGTTTAAAAGTTGTAGGGGAAGAAGGGGTGGCAATCTTTGTTTTATATAATAAAAAAAGTTATCCTTTTCCATCCTGCTTGCAAATAGAAATGTTGAACTACTGAAATTAGACTATATTACTTACTTCCAGGAAAGAAATCCAGTTAGAAAGATTTTCACTAGCAACATAATCGAGTTAGAAAGATTTTCACTAGCAAAATAATTGCTCTCAGGACATGTCCAAGTGGGAAAAACAAAATAAAAACATGAAAAGACACAGAGGACCAGGATGGAAATGTCTGTTACTTTGCCTTTCATTTTTTTTTCCCTTCTTGCTGCAGGTACAACTTCTCTCAGTGTTTCATAACAACTACCATTAAGCTGGGATTGGTCCTGTGAGAGGAGGATGTCATGCTACAGATAATCCCCAATACATCAGATCCAAGGAGCAGCACTATTTTCCATAGGAATGGGGACTAGGCTGTGTTCAGCTGCCTAGTTTCTCCATCTATAAAGCAATGGTGAGCAGAGTGGAGCTTATCTCCATTGTGTCCATCCCTGGGTCCTGGGCTTGACCTAGTCCTTGTATGCTTCAGTGTTATAAGTACCTTCATTTGAGGCCTTATTCAGATAAAAGAATAAGAGTTGCATTATGTTCCTCAGTAAGAAAACATATCCTCTAGGAATTGCTATGGACAGTATGTGCATACTACAAAATTTACCCTTCCTAGCAGAGGCAGGTCACACGGGCAAAATTCCTGAGATTTTTTGGCTCCTTTTAAAAGTCTGAATCCACATAGACACCGTGGCTGTTGCTGGACGGATGGCCCTGAAGAAGCACGTTGCCACAGCTCAGAGCAGCTGCGGCAGCACTGTCCGATGCAACTGGACTTTCGTGGAAGGCCAACAGGGAGCCAGGCTCTCAGCCAGTGCCTTTTCAGCATCTCTGCTGAAAGATGCCAAATTTGCAGCCATCAGTTTATTTTAGGCAAGCTCTCCCCACAGGGTAGGGGCAGGAACTACCCCCTTGTGTCACCAGATGGTAGGCAGGCAAGTCCTGCTTTTGTGTTTTGCACCTCAGACATCCACTAAAACACTAGGAAAAGCCACAGGGGCACAAGCAACGCTCCAAGTCACACTGGATTTTGGAAGCTTTCTCAACATTATAATTGGTAAGTAGCAACAGAAGGTTATATTTAAAGTCTGACGCCCTGCAGTTCAAGTGAAACACATCTGCTAGCAAAGATCTATTCCATTTCTGAAAGAGAGTGTATATTACAGAATCATAATATACTGTCACTGTGCCAGTGCCCATCTTGGATAGGTCAGTAGCAGAAAGAGTCAGGCTTTTGATCTGGCAAGCCAGCCACATAATAAACCCTTCATTTTTTAAGATCCAGTCTCCTACTGCTTACTCTGCCTCTCCAGACCAGGTCCTTATTCCCAAATGTCCCTGCACATGAGAACCTGGACCCCAGCCCTGCAGCAGCTCTCACCTGAGCTGCTGCCCATCGCCAAGAGTAGCAGACAAAGGAACCCCATTTTGCTCTCTTGCACGGAAGGCAGCTCATGTGCTGCCTAGAAGAGTGGCGCTTCAATGAATTTTCAATTCCCATGAAGCTCAGAAACAGCTGCTCAGCCATCTCAAAGTTACATGCCATTAAAAATAAGCCTTGCCCATGCCCCATATTTTCTCTGGAAGTATACAAATTTTATTCTTGCTGCTTTTCTGTTTGCCTCCAATTTAGAGATCATCTCACTGCTTTGCAAGCTAACTGGGAATTCATGACAGAATATAACTGTCATACATCCCTTAATGTTTCAGTATTTAACAGGAAAGGAGTCAGAGAGAGATATGTTGGGCCCAGGATCCAGCACCTGAGGAACACACAAGCAAAGCTGTTTCCCAAAGGACACTTTGCATGCAGCTGTGGAAGGACAGGGCCAGAAATCGTCATAGGCAAAGGGCTCTTGTTTTCAGAGTTGTCCATCTGTTGTGAAGGGCTGAAGACACACTTTCAGAAGTACTATTATGGCTTAATCCTCCTAACTACCATCTTTTTGGATGTCCAGTACCCTACGTTTTTAAAGATTTCATGGACTGTTTAACCTGAATATAATCTCCCTGGAACGTTTATGGGGAGAGTTTTATTTAATACAGTCTTTGATCTGTATAAACATTACAGTAGTATTAGGCTAACCAAGTTCTGAGCTGAACTGGAAGTCGTGTGGGAGCTTTATTTGGGATATTGAAGCAGCACAGTTCAATATATGATTTTATTTGCAGTAGACTGCTGGGAATTAGAGATTAGACATATGGGGATTTTAACAGTTGTGAAGTTACGAGATGCTGAGTCATTGGATTTCATCTTGTAAAATGTCACCCAACAGTCTTGTTATTTCAGATTACAAGATTAAGAAGTTAAATACTTAAATCCCCAGAGAAAAGCTAAAACTGGGAGATGGGGGGAGACAAGCACTGAAGAAGGAGAGAAGAAATATAAAGTATCTGCAAACATAGTTCCATGGTACTTTCACAAGTGACTAGAAAAATGGCATTGGTGTCTTCAAATTTAATTTTCTCTCCATGACCCAGTGTCAGGTCCATTCAGTTTCCAAGCTGATTATTAATTATCAGCCTTGAAAACCGCACTTGGGATCCACAAATCAAATTGTGTCTCTTTAAGCCTCCTAAATCACCATAATGAAGATTCTGCCCTTTGTAATTTACCTTTTGGTGCTTTGAAGATCGAGAACAGAATCCATCTTATTCAACCCTGCAGTGCTGCTGTGTGTTGGCTCTGGATCTTCTCTGAAGAAGCCCTGTTGTTTAAACACGGAGGAGACAAAGAAAGACACTCTCTAGGCCTCCTCACTTTTTTCTCCACTTTCTGCAAACAGGCTGTTTTTGTTGTAAACATATTGCTGTGTGTGCTGAGAGAATTTGTGAAAGATGGCTCTGAAGATACAAGAAAAGACCTACAAAGTGAAGAATCATTTAGGACTACGTGTTTCTCTATCCTGATCTAAACAGTGCTGTGGCAGAATAGGCAGAGGATGAAAACAGAAAAAGAAGAAAATAACCTCATACAAATATAATAGAGAGCTTCAGCAAATTAACTAGGTTTTATCTCACATGTATACAGGAAACTAGGTAACATTTCTGTAATATCTAAACTTTTGGCCTTTTGCGACCAATATCAATAGCTACCAGTTGATATAAATAGAGAACACCTGTCTTGAAGCACAACCTTCTTCACATTCTAGGCTTGATACTGATTTCATGTACACAAGTTTACAGTCTAACTTAAGCTCATACTTTTAGGAAGGTGATAGTGCTTTACCTTAGGAAGTGCCACTTACTAGATTCACATATAGCAACTGCATGGTGAGTTAAAAAAGAAGCAATCAAGGGATGTGCGTGGGAGTTCCTGATTTGTGCCTTGGAGTTACTGCCACTGTGCCAGGTACAAAGGCAGAAGCAGAACAAAATCGTCTATGGAAAATAACACTTTTTTTTGACTATTTGCACATAACCAAGATCAAGGATCAGATCTCCGTGTCAGTCGTGTTAGTTTTTGAGCCAATTCCAGACTCTGAAGTATTGAAATGTACTATCCTATTTTCACTGTCTGTGGACCAATGTATGTCAGTTATTCTGTCCCAGAATTAACATCCAGTCAAGCAGAAATGATCTGATCCTAAAACATTTTTACATACTCCTCTCTGCCCAAAAAGAAACTAACTCCAAGAAATATATATCAACCACAGGCTTAAAATTTTGTCACATAGCAATTTTCAGGATGGAAAAATAATAATGATCCATGATATTCACTCCATTCAGTCTTCAAATGCGTGGAGTGATAGAGCAAGGAGAGAGAAAATTATCACATAACAGTCAAACGAATGGCATAGGAAAACACAACCTGCTAAGGAAAGTATACGTAAGATTGCAATATATGAGATTGCAACAAATATAATTTCCCACAAAACCTTCTACTTAGCATGTTGTTTAAAAGGGAATCTTATATAAAATTTAAAGAGTTGCAGAACTGACCTTTTGCTTAGGTTCTTATGTTCTTGTCTGAATTTCGTTTTTCTTCCTGTTCTCATTTCCAATTTATAGGAATCTAAAATAGCCAGTGTAATAGATTAAAGACAAGAGTCCTGATGTAGATATCATTTCAGGAATTCCCTGCGTACCTGATTGGGGAATATAGATGAGCTATGTCAGGACATGCATCAATTTTGGACACACCATGGCAGTACTCATTTTCTTACAGTCTTCTCAAACAGGAACAGTTGTGACACTAGCCTTCCTCTGAGAGACTAAGTAAGCAAATTCACCTCAGTCAGTGCTGTAGCATGACTCTATACCTTGCTCTTTAATGCTTTAGCTTAAGAATTTACATTTTGTAGAATGATCATCTGCCATCAGAGCTAGAGATGACTAAGTACCTAGAATAACACAGTGGGTTATGCAGTAATGCCAGTAATCATTCCAAAAATGACATAGGATAATAATTTGTCATTCTTCCTTTGAGAAAAATTATCCATTCTTACCCTCCTTTTTTCTACCTCCTAAGCCTCTTAATCATTGCTGAACGATCATCAAAGTAACTACATTCATGAATGTCATCTCATCCAGTTTTCAACCCTTTTGAGCAGTTGGCATTGCCCACATGCTATGGCAACAAATTCCACTGCACATCAACCATTGTGAGAAAAGTTTTCCCTATTGACCTTTAAACCCACACCTTACTGAATTTCCTTGGATATCCTTGCCTTACGGCAAGCAGTTCCTTACTCATCTTCTCCATGCCATTCACAGCACCCCTCATCTCTCTTCTGACAATCACTTTTTAACTTTTTTCCTAAACTAGGGAATGGGGTTTATCCTTCTGTTGAAAAAGCTATATACAGAATCACAGAATGGTTAAGGTTGGAAGGCACCTACAGCACGTGGCACAGGGTCGCATCCAGGTGGGTCTTGAATATCTCCAAAGAAGGGTAATAATATCTGATGGAGTGGCCTTAATGGGAATGACATGGTGAGGCTAGAGAGTGGGGCTGGTCTGGGGCTGGAGTGCTGGAAGAGTGAAGGCCAGAGGAGAGGCCAGCACAGTCTAGTAAGGTAGTATAGAGGGCAGAGCAGAGCAGGGGATGGAGTGTAGGGTAGAGGGTTTGGCAGAGGGGGGGAGAATGTAGGGTAGGGCAATGTACAGTAGAGGGGAGGGTGAGTAAAGTACAGGGTGGAAGAGAGCGGTTGGGTAGAGAGGGTGGGGACTAGTGTAGAGTAGAGGTAGGGAGTGGGGCAGAGTAAAGGGGAGGGGGGAGATGGAGGCTTGGGTATATAGGCTTAGGGTAGAGTTAGGTAAGAGCAGGATCAGGGTAGTTTTGGGCTAGGTTTAGGGTAGGGCAGGTAAGCTTAGGGCAGGTAGGCTTACAATAAATAGGCTTAGGGTAGGCTTGGGTTAGGTAGGGTTAGGGTAGGTAGCATTCTGGTAGAGTAAAAAGTACAATCGGTCCTCCTTCTTGCTCTTTTTGTTGCCTTTTCCAGACCTCCTACATCACATTCAAGATGGTGTGATCAGTCCTGCACAGATTTATGCAGGGACATAATGATGCTTGATCTTAGTTCCTTTGCTCATCATACCTTGCCTTCCATCACAAGGTCATAAGGGACCTGAAATAATATTTTTTTTGGTAATGTAGAGACAGTGCCTTCTGTGCCCCAGCTGAAAAAGTTTGGGTTACAGGGGATTCAGGCTCAGACGAATGAGAGAATGCCACCAATAAAAAAAGGAAAAAAATAGAATGAAATAAAATGAGACAGTCAGGTTAGAATTTATTTTAAAAGAAGAGATACTGAGATAATAAAAAAGAAAAATGTATGCAAGCTTTCCTAGCACAGAGTTTTGGAGGGGGGAAAAAAAATCATATTTTATTGTCAGGCTGTGGTTTGAAAAAGTGTCACTGAGGAAACCATATCAGAAATTTAGAGTGTGTGTATGCTGCACAATGCTGATTTACCCAGCTGAGCACTCTGCTAATACAGCTATATTGCTTATAGTACTTACAGCTAACTAGTTTAGAAGTCTCCCTGAAATCTCTTCACCAAATTGCACTGTGCAATGGAGAAATATATATATATATATATATATTTGCTTCAGAATACAGGGCACCTTGAAAAGGAAGAACACATTATCAATTTCCTTTATAACAGTGAAATGGGAACTGTGGTGCTCTGACATAGGGTGTCTACTGCACCTCACAGGAAGACCCCAGCCCCACAGGTAGAGGGGCCTTTTGCAACATGCGCAGTTAACTGTGTATAAATGAATATTCTACCTAATTTCAACAGAAGTGTTCACAGGCATAAACCCAGGCACCATGTTTTGCTGCAATAGTAGCTACCAAAGCAAGTAAACCCCCAAAACAGTGAAAACTATCACTGAAAAAGAGCCTGTGTATTTGAGGTGACAGGACCAAATACAGATGCATTTGCTGCACATAGGATAAGGCATTTATTATATATCTGAATTCATGCTAACTCTAACTGGGCCCAAAATATAAGAGCTAGATGGAGTTTTATTCAATTAAACTGCAAATGTAGCAGATCTAGATCTAGAAAGACAGGTTATCTCTGGCCAATACAACACAGCAACACCCACATATGTGCAGAGGGTACGTGCTCATAAAGGACCTGGCTCTGTCTCTGGAAAGAAGCCACAAATTTTTGCCTAAAACCCTTTGGATTACCACAACTAAGCCTAAAGGGGGAACCCCATCTGCCTTGCACCCAGCCACCCAGAAAGTCATTAGTAATAGAAAACCAAACAGCCTGGCCTTGGGCTAGAGACCCCCTTCACGAACATACAATGACACTCAACACTAAGTGGTACTTATAGGTATTTAGATGTTTCTGAGAAGCTCTTCACTGAAATATGCACATAATAATCCCACCTCCTGGACACCAAGTAGTTATCCCCACAGGCCAGTCTGTGAGAAACGCAATATTAAATTAACAGCTACCCATGACACATAGAACTGACATAATGGATGATGTATTTTTGGCCAGATTTCCTGTCTGTCAGCGCTCTCAGTAAATTTTCATTCTCTTTAGCTAATTTTAACCAAATTTGAAGGAAGGACTGAAGTCTCACAGATAATTATATTTTTATAAGTTTTAGAGATCTGGCAGCTGGAGAGATGAGCAAGACCAAAATTAGTGCCTTCCATTAAGGGGAGGCACGCAAACCCCAGCCATTAGGTATTCCAGTTAGCCTCAGAGGGCCAACGAATCAGTACACATACAGCTGCAGGCTAACATAGCCAGTGTTTTCTCTTGTCCAACACAATCGTTAGGAAGGACATGGAAGAGAGCTGATAGCTTTGTACTGGTGCATTCACAGGATGCAAAGTTTAATTAGTTCAGCTCTTCTCATACCAATATCTATTATTTTGTTGAGATATTAGTAATGGCAGAACATCCACTGAAAATATGATGATTTGCAAAAAGAACAATCAGTCAAAAATATGTATGAGAAAACGTAGATATGCAGGAAAAAAAAAGCAATGTTGAAATCTCAACAATGAAGTATTATTTTGAGCATTCATTTCTTCATCTTTTAATCACATGTAATTAGAAAGTGAGACCAGATAGTGAATTTTGTAATTATTAAGCAGGAATTCAAAGCATCTTAGGACATTCTTCAGTTAATTTCAAATTCAGGGAATTTTTGTTTTGTCTTTAACTTAAATGCAAAGAAAAAAATCTTCAGAAACAAAAATGTTATTGTTCAAGGAAGAATAATAAAGTACAAATGCCTCTCCTTCAGTGAACTATCTTTGTAAATGAACAAAAATGTTGAAGTCAGTAAATTATCATTTTCAGGATTTATACTCAGCAGCTGTATCTTACCATGTAGTTTCAGTTGCAAGATCTCAGAAAATGCCAAAAAAAGATTCAATTGCTATATTTAAAGTCAGAGTGATGTTCACAAACCTTTTTCAATTGTTGCCTGCAGCATCAATATAGTAAAAGTTGAGAGTCACCAATTTCCATGATGGGAAAATACAGTTCTCCACACATGAAACCATACACACAGGCTTATGGTTATTCAGTAGAATGAGAAGGTTTTATTTGCTCATTATCAAGTGCAAGTTTGCTAGCAGGCTATCCAAAAGAACTTCTTAAAAAGCAGTGCAAAATTAAGTCAAAATAAGGACCAGCACAGATATTAAGTATCCTAATTTCCTTAATTTTGGAACCTGAGTCACTCATACCTACTTTTACCTCTGGGCTAATTTTCTAATTTTTAAACCCAGCAGACTAGGGACCATCTTACATGTTTATCTCCTTAATTGATCCCAAAACAGAAAGATCTCTATAGAGATCCCAAAACACAAGGATTTCTATAAAAACAAGAAGACAGACACCTTATGGCAATGGTCAAATGAGAGAGCCACCATGACTGAGCTCAGAGTCTGACTGGTGCATAGAGGGTGCAAAAAAGCTGGTTATTAGATATTAGTTCTTCTATTAATAGGCTGATGGAGTGCATCATTATCAAAAGGAAACATGCATGTCTGTGACTACTTTGATATAGCTGTTTCTGTTATTTGTTGTCATGAGGAGACCTTGAAAAGAATATATGATTTTACTGATACACAGTACATGACAATATTTAGTACACAGCTTTTACTGTTCCTGTATCTTTGAACAGCACTTGGTGACCTTGAATTCTCTGAGCAGGGCCACAGGAAGGGTATATTAAAAAGAAATTATTTAATACTGATTTTTCTTCTTCTAGCACTGGACATGAAGATAAATGTCAGAAATTCATCTATCCTGCTGAAGATGACCTGGAAAAGGTGCCTCATCAAGTTCTAGTGCATAGAGGTGCAGACAGGAACAAAGAATCAAGAACTTAACTAGATTTTCAAAAAAGCTCAGCAATCTCTGTCAGTGTTCTGAAGAGATGCTCAAAATATCTCATGCAATTGGTAATAGTTTAGGCATAGTTACCACACTGCTCTCCTACACTTTAATCACAGATCCATTCTCTTATGAAAATGATCCTAATATTAAGACAATAAGAAGTTTGACTTCTAAAGGAGAAGTCAGACTTATGCAATGCTCAGGAACTTTGCTTATCCAAAATGTCACAGTAGTGTGGCTTTGAACATTGCTTGGGCCTTAAAATCTTAATCAGGAATTCCTAAGTCATACTCAGTAACTTGTGGCATCTTGCTGTTAAGCTGGTTTATGACACAGTGCTTCTAATTCACAGTACCTTCTGCAAAGAAATTTCAAAATTAATATATCTTTGCTCTAGAACTTAGAAAGAAATGCTGAACTTTCTTACTTTACTGACTGCTAATACCAGAGTGTCATTCAGTAATTATCACATTCACTCTAAACTAATAAACAAACAAACAAAAACTTGCCTCCAGAACTCAGCTTCAGATTTTAAGGCCAACTTGACTTTTTCTGGCATTGGGTAAGTTCCAAGGTTGAAAGAAAAGAGTGTGCCAGCACTGTGACTGCACTGGAGACCAAATGAAACTTAAACCAGGGTACACTATTCCTGGCACCTTCAGTGCTACTGTATCCACCTTGCAAAGAGAAAATTGGAGGACATTTTAATGATTTATTCAAGCCATAGTCAGGTTGTTTACAGTTCTCTGCTGACTATGCAACACATACCCTTGAACCAGAGTTTCAACTTACCAACATTTTTCCAGAAAATTTGGAAGAGCTGACCTCTGTGGGAGAGTAACAGCCCCAAAAGATTGTGAAGTCTTTGTCCTTAACGGTTTTAAAGACCTAACTGAATAAAGGACTGAATAACCTCATATCTGACTTCATAGTTTACCTAGTTCTTAGAAGGGGGTGTGGCAAGAGACCGCCTGATGTCCCTTCCAAGACTTCCAGGTATCCTGTGATCCTATAGGAATGTAGACTCGCAAAAAAAAGTTTTCTGCAGTATTTCCTTTCATGGATTACAAGATTCAGTATTGTCAGATATAAAACTCCAGAAGAAAATCCTGTTTGTCCTGTATCCTATTCAGATATGCTATTACAGATTAAAAGGCATTTGGTCTATCCCAAAGCATGGGTCCTCATTTCAATGTCTTGTGACTCAAACCAAGTTCTTTATCTCATTTTACTTGTTGGCATAGTGGTTGGTTGCAGTCTTTCTAAGCCTAGTGGCCTGAAGCCATAGGAAAAACACTGACATCTCATTGTTACCTCATCAATGAGATCTATTGGAGAGAACTCTACCTTCACAAGACTCTCAGTAAGACTTGGTAGAGTAAGGAGCTTTACAGGAGGATCTGTTAAGGAGCACAGTGAGATAGCCAGAAAGCATGGGGGCAAAGCTAATTTTCATGTATGTTTTGTACGATCTGTTAATCTTTCTCTTAAAGAGATTTTTCAGCTTAAGGTGGACCTAAAAGCCATCTTCATACATGGGAAAATACAAGGCAGTCTAAAGCAAATTTCAGCATTCATTTAATGAGGTGTGGAAGCCTGCAATGGTGTGGCAGAGCTGCTTGTGGCATGGAGAGTCCTGAGGGAGTTCTGGATCTGAGAGGGAGAATGAAGATTCTGTTTGGAAGACATTATGGAGGTAGTACAGACTGTCTAAGGCACTGCTTCAATTCTTGCATGAAATCATGGAACCTCAGAACAATTTAAGTAAAAAGGTATCTCTGGAGGCCATCTAGTCCACCTTCCTTCTCAAAGCAAGGTCAAGTTGCTCAGAGCTCTATCCAGATGAGTTCTGAATACCTCCAAAGATGAAGATCCCACAACTTCTCTTGACAACTGCTTCTAGGATTTGACTACTCTTTCTGTGAAATTCTTTTCCTTAGATCTAGCTGGACTTTCTCTTGCTGTAACTTGTGTCTGCTGTCTTTCATCCCTTCTTGTTGCATCTATAACTCCCCAAAAGATAGCTGTTGACACCAATTAGACCCTCTCCTCACTCCTTAGCCTTCTTGACAATGACCAAATCCAGTTCCCTTAGCTTCTTCTTTCATGTCATGCTCCATTAGGGCTCTATGTTCATCCCCAAAGCATCTTAGTGGCCTTCACTTGGACTCACCCCAAATTGTCAATATCCCTCCTGTACTTGGGAACTCAAAACTGGACACAGCACACCAAATACAGCCTTACAAGGGCTGCATAGAGAGCATAAGTACCCCATGTGAACTGAAGGCTAAGCCCCTGCTAACGCATCTCCTTCTACAGTTTCCACTGTAATTGCTCTCCCTTGAGCAAACTTCACTAGAATGGTGGTATTGCTAATTTGCTTTCGATAGAGCATAAGTTAGTTCACTTGCTCTCCATTTAGGAAGCTAACCAAGTGTTAATAAAAATGACTTCTTTTCTCTCTGCAGGTACAATTATCTCACTTGTATTTGTATTATATCCTGTTTCGCTCTGTGACTAGTCCTGCTTATTTCTGGGATGACAGCCGTGGCAAATTTTGGCCTGTAATATCAGTGTGCTTCAGAAAGTGAGAGTGGAAGAGAGACAGAGAAGGAATTAGAGCACCACATATTCTCAGTAACCACCCACATACACCTGCACCCCCACAGAAAAGAAGTCTCACTCTACAAGAAGCTATTAATTATATTTTAAAGCTCTCCTGGCTTATTGAGCTGTTTAGTAAGAATCAGCCACAAAATCAGTTGGATTATATCATTATAACCAGTCAAATAAAAAATCTAATTAAAAAAAAAGATCTACTAAGAAACCCTACGAAGATTACAGTGAGTCAAAGGAGTTTTACATTTTTTTCTACATTGTCTGCTTTTATTGAATTTCATAAGTATTGGTATAAATTTCATACTCCTAGCTTTCAGGCTGTTGATATCTTCCTCTTAAAAGCTGGCCTGTCTCTGATGGAGGTTTTCCGATGAAGACTTTGCATGATAGGTAGAAGCCAATAAAATCCTGAAAATATTAGTCAAACCTAAAAAGCAAGCAAGCAAACAGCCCCTTCCAAAACCTGCTCGGAAGAGTAGAGAGGAAACAATGCAGACAGGTTAAAGTACACTGTCCATCAAGCTGACTTCTGCAGAGACATCCATTAAGCCATAGCAGAACAGAAGTTAGAGTTCCAGGTCACCAAGTCCATCCCCGCCTATCCCTACATCTGTCTAAGGCAATGTTCCCACTATCGCCACAGGGTTTGGGCCCTCTATGGGCCCAGCAACTGAGAGACTGTGGTGAAACTGTGCTGAGGATAACCAGACGCCCCTGAGGAGTTATTCCAGAAGATGTAATACTGAGAGATGTATGGAATGTGCAGCAAAGACTAAACTGAGATGGAAAAATGTCAAGAAGAGGAGCCTATCACTCTTTCCATCCTCAGCTATTAAGCTCCACAGTCCTTCTACCTTCCAGACTATCACCTTTATTCCTTTCCAGGCGACACTGTTTCCCACAAAACTGGCCTACATCTGAGGCATCAGATGACTACCCAGCACCAGATGAAAAGCATGTACATGTTTCAGCCTATTCCTGCAGTGCAGTTTGAGCAGAAGAAGGAGGCTTCCAAGCATCCAGGGAAGCCGGTGAGCTCCAGTTACATAAGGCCGCCTTTTTCCTTCCGTGTCTGAAACACTATGTTAACATTTACCACAAAGTTGCTCTTTGGCAGACCCTTCTCCCACCCCATTAGTTTGACACCTCCAAGAGAGAAGGCTGAAGAAACTGGGATATCTCTTTGGTCTGTTTTCTCACTAGTGAACTAAAGTGTGTTCTAATGCTCCAGAGCGAGACAGCTTTCACCATAAAACTTTGTTCAGAAAAACCCAGGATGGTTTAACACAAAGTGTTTTACAGGAGGGTGCAAAACCATAACATGAACACATCTTCCCACCAGCTTAACCCAGGTTAGCTGATAAGGCTAAAGGCACATTTCCACGAGAACATCTACACAGCCAATGTACAGAACAACTGGGACTTCCTGCTGCTGCTCACTGTGCTCTGATCCAGCAATATACTCCCTCTCTGCCTATGCCTGCTGAGTAAAGTATGCTGCTCTCCACCTTCATACTCCCACCTTCTGTGTTCTTTGGTTGTCTCAGGAATAAAACACCTAACTAATGATGCTGGTGTCCAAATCATCACTGGACACAGAGATATTTGGCTTGAATTTTTCTCTCTGCAGAAATATTGCTCCAGGTTTCTGCAATCTTGAGCAGGCATTAACACAAGTATGTCCCCTTTATGCATTGTGCCCTGCTTACACTAGCAGGTTTTGCAGCAAGATGAATGGGTCTCACCACCTGCTCTGCTGCAAGCACTCAGTCTTCCTGGCACTTAAGAAGGAGTCTTTAAATCCAGGAGAGCCTCCCTCCCGGAGGTGTGGCACTGTGGGAATGAAAGCCAGCCTGAGTATTGCTCTAAGAGCAAAGAGGAAGCAATGTCTGCTCTCACCATTTCATTAAAAGACCCTCTTCTCCAAGCAGTGCTGATCCCAGGGATATTTAAGTAGAATCAGAATGAGATAAAGAGTATTATTACATTATATAAATATTTCTTCTCCTTCCACCATCTTCCCCCCTTGCCATCAGCAATTAGCACATCTGAGGAGAGATGCAGCAAGGAAACAATTTCAGGTTGAGTGCATCACATACTGACTCACTGCCATGAAGTTCTATACTTCAACAGAATTCCTGGTGAACGATTATGAAATATTCATCAGCTCATATTTGTAAATGGCCCAGCAACATACTGAGCAAATGACCTCCGATGAAGCGCCTCGCATTAAAATGGAACAGCAGCCAGCTCAAGTGAGGGAGCTACAAACTACGTATGTTTTGTCAGCACAGACAAGCAGCAAACACAAACAGAAAAAAATCTAGTTGGAATCATCATCCTGACAGGGAAAAACAAATGAGGAGCCAGCCTGTTTACTTCAGAGAGACCCAGTGGTGGGGCTGCCTGAGGCAGGAGCACGTAGGGTAATCTGGGCTAAATTTTACACTCCGTCCTCTTTCATCATTGGAAAATTAACTCAGTGAGGAAGAAGCATGAGCTGTTCTGTCCTTTTCCTGTGTATGTTGGCCATGGTTATTAACACCATCCTCTCTCCTCTTTCTGCACCTACACCGCATAGCAAAACTGCTCCTTAGCAAAGGGGTCAGGTCCCTAAGATAGGGAATGCTAGCCTCTACCTCCAGAGCTAAGGGGAAGCCTGATCTCTTGCAGCAGGTACCCAGACCTGGGCAAAAGCAGTCTCACACTTTAAATTTCTTGCTTTCCCTGTGCATTTTGATGTAAATTCCTCTCTAGGTAGAGCTGGGGCTGTTCAGGGGGTAGGCTGTGAGAAGAGGGGATGTGTCCAAGCAGTGCTTTGTTGGTTGCGTTATCACACAGCGATGATTTAGGGAGCAGAAGGGTGGATTCTCTGTCCTGCTTTCAGTTCTCATCACTATTCAGGATGCGTGATTTCCAGGGAGGTTGCCAGCACTGCACTGCACCGCTTGTGATGGTTAATCCCTACACGGGAAAGCTCCACAATAGAAACTGTGAGGAGAATGCAAAATAAATTAGGCAAACCTAGCAAGTGATTGTAAGCCTCCACAAAATGCAGAGGCAACCAGGCTTAGCCTCCCCCAGATCTTATCCAAGGTGTTTTCTTGAAATAAAAATTAATAATAATAAAAAGATTGTTGCTCCAAAGGCCTTGCAGAAAGGTGGCATCCTACATCCAGAGCCAGATTAGGGTGTAGACTTTTTTATTATTTATTTATTAATTAAATGCACTATGGTAAGGAACATTTGCATATAAGTCCATAGCTCGGCAGAAGGGGAGCACACACAGGAGCTGAGATACTAAACAAACAGCACCATCAGGTGGTTGATGTAGAAATAGACGCCCAGAACCACCACCTTGCAAGTCACCTGCTTACCTCACGGGAGATGAGCTATGCTCAGCCAGCCAGCCTCTCTGTTCTTAAAGACCTCGAAGGAAGGGGTGGCCACATCCTCTCTCAGGAAGAATGTGCACATCCAAAATTATAAGAAAAGGTTTTGATAGCAGCAAGATGTGTCCGGGCAAGACATCAGGGAAAATATTCCACACCCTTCTTTCATACTGTTATGTACATCTTTTACAGCTTGTCCTACTTATTTCTGATGATTAAATGTATCTCAGCTTTAACTAAAAGGTTCATTTAAACATACAACAAACAATCTACATTGGCAGTCAGAATGCTGGTCTGAACAGAGCTGAAGTCTTAATCCATCTCAACCCCTTCAGACGTTTGAGGCCCTAGTAAATTAACGTTTTCAGAAAACTATCCTTACTGTGCAAACCTCTTGGAGCCATTACTTTTATCTACCTCTCCAAATTTCTACAGGGAAGAAGAAAGATATCGCATTCTTCCTCAAGCAGGTGCTCTTACACCAAAGATAGCCTTTGAAATAACTTAGCTCCTTGTAGCATCCTCACTTTCTTCTTTCTCTGTCCACACATTTGGTTATTACAATCTGTGAGTGGAACTATTGTACACTAACAAGCCAGAGACCCATCCATTTAATGAATCATGGATCAAATACAGTCCCAAAAGACTTGAGAAACTGAATGAGCATAAAGATGAAGGGATTTGAAATCCTCAACTTCCAACTTTGTCATCTTTGCACTTAGTCTCCCAGGTATAGTCCTTCCCTAACTTTGGATGAAAGAATCTGAAGAAAAGCAAAATACTGTTTTTCTTACAGGCCTGCAGTCCTGCCTAACTGCAAGCATAGCTGCAGTGTCTGCATTGCCACCAAGGGAGCAATCTACCCAGTCTCAGTTTTCCCCTCATATCTGAATATTTGAAGATTTTTGTTCAGAGTATTTTACAGTCAAGTATGAGATATTTTTTTCTCCTAGTAGAGTTTAGATAATTTAACTAGGAATAAATATAAATATATATAAACAAGTACACATACAGCCATGTTCATAAATTTAAAAGAAAACTACTCAAAAATATGGCTACTCAAATACTTTAGGAAACACTACAGCTCAAAGTTTCAACCTTGAGTGCCCACTTACAGCAGCCACCCTGAAAATTAGGGCCTTCCATACTTACACTTATGTTTATGTATATGTATAGAAGAGTTGGTTTACATATCACATTTCAGTCTAATTTTCAAAAATTTGTGGGCTGAACAGGAAGTCCTATGTTTCTAGCTATACTACCCCTGGGGACATTTCTGTATGAAGTGCCTCATCCAGTCACCTTGAAGGGAGATTAAAGCATTGAAAGCTGTTGACAGCCCATCTCAAAATCTCTGCCTTCTGTCATAAAGAGACCTCCCAATTCCCAGATAAGCTCAATGCAATAAAATTTCAGAACATCCCACATCAAGATGATAACAGAGCACCTAACACAAAAGAAGAAAAAATGAAGGAGATATGAGATTATATTTCCCACAATGGCATCTGCATTAAGCTAGGTAGCTGCTTATTTCTACCATAATTGGTCTAGAGACATTTTAAATTTCATTTGCTTTATGCACCTGTTTTATGCACTCTGAAGCTAGGGAAAAAAATAATGCATAAAACAGCACTAAGATGCACAATGCAGCATTAGCAGTTGCTGCTAATGACATCAGAAGAGGTCAGGTGGACGTAGAAGTCTGAAATATCTCTGTATTTGTACATTTTTGAGTTAGTAAACAATACCCATAATAGCTGAGGTCATCCTGGAAGGATGACAGGAGAAATACAGAGAACTAAGAAGCAATATCTTTCCTTTTCCTGTCATCTTAATTCTCTTTGTGTTTTAAGTCCTTCTGTAGGCCTTGCCTTAAATTATTTAACTATGAAAAGAGAATATGGTGCTAAGGCAAGTCAGCTTGCAGGAGGGTTAGTTCATGGGAAATGCTACAGAAGCCACCTCCAGGTGGTTCTGCAAGTACACTTGTACGTTTCTATGCTGGGCTGTCACTTATGCTGCTCTATTCTAAGTGAAAAGCCACGGAGCAGGATGCTTGGGGTAGATTTGTTGGCAGATAAATAGGAAATCATAATATACTTGCTAAATTTACTTTTTTCACGGGACCTGAGCTTAGCTTGGAACATTGGTGTTCTAAATAGAGGGAAGTTTGATCAGTATTGGTAATTTGAAGGCCGAGAGATCTGCTAAGCCTCTCCCCAGGCTCTATGATCCTCTTTTCTCACGTCATTTTTTGCAGTCAGTGTGGAGCTAAGGCTGGGGTGCTCACAGAAAACCTGAGTCCTCAAAAACAAGGTAATTGGTCTTTCTCAGCACCAGCTATTTTCTGGAAGAGCTTGTTACCGAAGTGGGAGGAAAGACAAGCTCATTTTTGCTAGGAAACAGACTTAGACTGGCTTTGACCAATACTGCTAGTGTAACTTTCCTCTGCTGGAAGAAGCTCTGAAGAAATTCCACTTCATCATCTCACAGCAATTTCCAACTCATACTCAACTAGTCCAAACTGTCAGGTCCTTGCTAAATCTGAAAGTCTGCATTTGCCTCCTTCTCTGGGAAGCAAACCTATCAAGCAAAGATAGACTTTTCTAAAGCAAGCCATCCCTAGCCACACTGGACTCTCAGGACAAGAATATCAACACATTATTTTTAGATCCTTAGCAACCTACACACTAGAAATAACGTGTGCTTCTGATCCATACTGACTTCTATTAAGGAAAGAGAAGCTAGAATGAGCTGGAACATTTCACCTCTCTCAGATGATGCTCTGTGGATACCCATTCAGGAAAAAAAAAAAAATTAGTCTGCCCTAATACACTGTTTTGCTCTAATACACTACTTGCCCCAACCCAAAGAAACTTGATAAACAAAACAGGTTCAGCATCCTGATCAGCCACCACTGTGGAGGTTGGACCAATGTTGTCCAACTCCTGACACTGAGTAGTCTCATCCCAAAATGGCTCCTGACATTCTTTCTGGAAACTTTTTAGAAGTGGAAATGGCCTTTCACATGTGTAATCCCATATCTATAATTGCTGCCTTGTTGGCAAATTCTACTCACAGATTGTACTCAGCTCCATCCCACCCTCACATCAGATGCAATCCACACCAACCTGTGACTATTTGAGTGCCTGGATGAGGTAACTGGGTAGAGAACAGCTCACTGTGTTCACATGCCCAAAAGGCTCTGGAGAGGAAAGAACTCAGATTTCACCAAGTCTGAAAAATGTCTCTCATCTGAAGCTGTCCTTACAGCAACTCTGTTTGCTGTGCCTGCCTGCGGAAGGGATGTAACACATCCTTCTCCCCACCTACCAATGAGAAGATGTTCTCCCTCCTGTAACACTGAGATTCATTTGAGCTCTCCAAGCATAATTACTGCAATTCTTGTTATGGAGAAAGCTATATCTTCCACAAAACCAGTATTTGAAAAGATAGCACAAATCACTGAGAAAAAGACCTCCCAGCATTCTCATCATGGCATCGTGCTGAAGATAGGGTGGCATTCAATAACCTCTTGTTTCTACAGTCTGAGAACAGCTGGATAAATTGAGGAAGGGTTTCATGAGGAGCAACTGTGAACTCCCTTACCAAAAGACTTCTGCTGGAAGAAAACAACTGGAACCAGCTATAAAATTAATCTGCATCAGAAAAACAACCTTTGGGCAAAAGGCTAACCAAAGTGAAATTCACTCCCCACCTGCATTACAGTCCGCCTTCAACTAAATCCTCCTTCGGCTCTTTTCCATGTTCACCTGTTTTTCCATGCATTCCAACAAATCCAATCTCACTACCCATTAAGCAAAAAGGACAGGAGACTACAAGCCTAGGTACTAAACAAGAGCCAGTGCAAGAGGTAGATTGATCAAATACAGAATCGTTGTCTAATCTAAGTCCTATTTTTTGTCTGGAAGGTCTAAGTAGTCTGTTGCTGGTCTTTCAATCACTCATTTTTACAGTGCTCTTAATGAATACGCACTTATTTCCATACCTACCTGCACTGTATTGAAAATACATTCTAAAACATCAGGCCTGAGTGGAAGTAAGGTGGAACATGTTAGCTGCTTAAGAGAGGAGAAACCATAAGCGATAAGTGATCCAGAACCATGAAGGCAGTGATTTTGGACATTCATCCTTGCTCATGGATGATTACTCAAGAAAAAACCACACTGAATTGTCAAGTTTCCCAACATATTACTTGTGTGACCATGAAATTTTACACTGTTGACCACCACTTCCTGAACCTTCATTTGAGTCCCCTACAAACAGAATTTGTAAAGTCAGAAATACTGTTATTTGCACCATCATTAAATAGATCTTTGCTGAATCAGCTTCATCAGGTGGTCTCAGGAAGGTAGTATAGCTACCTAGCTGCCTAGATATAGCTGAGACTATGGGGTTGTGCTGAGCCTATTCTAAGGTGACAGTTACTTCCCACAAACACACAAGAAATTCCATTACCTCATGGAATTCCCCATGGAATATTCGTTTTCATCGGGTCCAACAGAAGCCACAGATTCTAACAGTCAACAGCACACTTTGTTGTGTTACAGATGTGGGTAGCTGCCGCACCTCAGAGCCAAATCAGTGCCAGTTTGCATTGATCCGAAGTTGCACATCACCACAGCATTTGTTGGCAAACAAATTCAGTCTATGCAGCAGGGTGGCAGGGTTTTCATACAGGCCATTGATCCACTGTGAATCTGATCCTAACACCAATTTAAACATATTGCCTGGTTGAGTAGCTGCTCACGAGCACAGACATGAAGCAGCACAAGACGGACTGGCTCCTGACATAATGAGAACTGCAGAGATCATGCTAATCGAGAGGCTGTTCTCTTAGCTAATCAAAGTTTGCTCACAATAGCAATTCTTCAACATATTGCTGCCACTGCCACACACAGAGAATCAGTCCACAGAAGGGACGCAACAGCAGCATGAAACGCCCTTTCTCATTCCTCTGAGGTTTCAAAGCTTTTCCCATTCTGAACTGCATCTGAACAGAACAAGGCCATCATATGGCAGCTGGGAGTCTGTTAGTCCAGGAGAAATCCACATACAAATCCTTGCTTTGAATTTCAGCCCCACAAGAAGTAAAGAAGTTCATTAAATACACAGGCTAATCTGGAATAGGAATTCCTTGCTAAACACAGTATTTAGTCTTGTTGCTGAGAAAATTCTCCCATTGGTATGCACATTCGCAACAAACTGTATGAGTGTTTCCACAAGAACTTTTGGCCTCAGTAATGTCCCTTTTTTTTTCTGAGAAGCAAAGTATTCAATAGAAAATTCCCACCCACTTCATAACCTTATTTGGCACAGCAGTAATTCTGTACATCTATGAAGATGGGCTGGCAGAACCCAGGAGGAGAGACAGAGATTTTTTTTTAATTTACACCAAAAACTGTCATTATTGCTTCCACCTCTGCTAGGATTAGAGAGACCACATGCTTAGAAGACAGAATTTTTCTTTAGCCTTATGCTCATGCGCCTTTGCCTCACGAAGCGGTAATGCAGACCACAAGTAAATGCATGCATCCATCACAGTCTCTGCTCTCAGCCATATTAAGCGTGCTCCCCTCCTCCTCATTTCTTTATTCAAAAGTACACACTGGAGAAGGAGTGGGCATGCCTGCCAGCACTAATCCAAAAATAACATCCCAGACTTTTGAGGCACTCACTGCACATGTGGACATGTCTTGCCTTAGCCACATCAGAAATACGGCTATCCTCTTCAGAGAACAAACTTCTACACTTCCTCTCTGCATGCAAACACAGAGCAAAGAAGTATGACATATATCCCCATGTCCTTTTTTTTCTGATGCTCCCACAGCTTTTCTTCTCAAAGAAAAAAAAAAAAAAAAGATGACAAAGCAAAGAGGCCATAGAGGAGACAATCTATTTTTCTCAACTTCAGCTCTGTGAGGCTGAGCACAGAGTTCGTACTACCACAGAGAACAACTTACAACTGAGGGAAATACAAGAATATAACAATAAATGAAAGCTGGAGACCAGACAATTCTCTTGCTTAGGTACCACTGCATCTTCACAACTATATTTCAAGAGCTACCTTTATTGCTAGTGGAAGCTTCCAAGAACATAAGTCAGAATATTTTCAGTCTATTTTTCAGCATTTTACAAATGAGTAAAAGCATATAATCTATATTTTTATATGAGGTCACTATATAATCACAATGCAGGGATTGTATTAAAGCATTTGAAGTACTGAACACTACAAGCACGTGGATTCACATATTTAAATCCAGAAGTAGTCAGCATGCTTATTTTTTGACAGCAACTTGATTTTGCACCTTTTCTGTGACTGACCATCAAATTCCTCCTTAAGAAGTGTTGTCTGCAAGCAGAAGGAAACAGTGCAAGTCTTCCTTTTTGCATACAACTGTTACAGTTACACGGCCTTTACTGTGAGCTAATGAGAGCATATGTTCTCCCACAGGAACCTTCAGTCTGTCTTAGAGATTGTAGATTCCAGGTACAGTTCTGAAAGGCTGTAGTGTGCAAGTTATGAGAAACACAAGCTTCAGATGACATCAACATTACTAGAATGCTAGGCTTGGAATTAGCGTTTTCGTCCATTCCCATATGTTCTTTTTTATACAAAAAAAAAAAAAAGCAAAAAAAAGATACTACTACTTTAAAGATATTGCTTTAAAGAAAGTTATAACTACAAACAACCTTATGTTAAATGGATTTCTGAATCATAGAATGCTTAAGGTTGGAAGAGACCTCTAGAGGTCATCTAGTCCAAGCCCCCTGCACATGCAGGGTCTACTAGGGCACGTGGCACAGGGTGGCATGCAAGTGGGATTTGAAAATCTCCAGAGAAGGAAACTCCACCACCTCTCTGGGCAGCCTGTTCCAGTGCTCTGTCATCCTCACTGTCAAGAAATTTTTCCTTAAGTTCCTGTGGAACTTCTGATGTTTTAGTTTCTGGACATTTCCTCTAATCCTGTTGCTGGCTGTCACTGAAAGGAGGCCAGCACCATCCTTCTCACTCCCTCCCTCGAGGAACTTATAGACACTAATCAGGTCCTCTCTCAGCCTTCTCTTCTTCAGGTTGAACAGGTTCAGCGCTCTCAGGCTTTCTTCATAGCGCAGATGTTGCAGGCCCCTGATATTTAATATGAATGATAAAAATGAGAATGCTATTTCGTTTTCTCCAAAGCACTGAGAACTTTGATTTTAAAAGGAACAATTTAAAATAGCAAGGTCTCTAACACAGAAGTCTGTTACTTGTTGAGGCATCAAAGCAGTCAAAACCTGACCTGTACGAAACTTTATGGGCCTATTATATATATATACAGCACCAACATTTCACAAGTAGCAGGTATACCCGAGGAGCAGTCCAGCCACCCAAAAGCCACAAAGAGCTTGGGCCAAGAGCACACCAGAACTGTTAAAGCTCTCTTTTATGGTGCTCAGGTAATGCACTAAACAGCACTTTTAGCAGAGATGCTGCTTGCATCTCATTTCATAGCTCTGCAACAGCCTTGGTCCCTGGATCTTGCTTTGCTCCTAGAGCATTTGCAGGACCTCTGAGACCTTCTCTCTCTGTAAAACTGAAATTCCTTGCAAGTTCAACAGCCCTGCTAGTCTCTGCTCCCACCGAGCTTTCCAGTGAGCATAAACCCAGACAAGGGCTGGTAGTGTAGCAGTTCAAATAGCCTGAGTACCTGGTACACCTCAAAACTGAATCCACCTCTTTAAGGTACAACTGGAAAGGGGCTTTGGGAGCACTAACTTTCACTGAAGATAAATGAAAGAAATAGAGGTTCTAGGTATTGGTTTTTTTAATTAAAATGTTTAAAACACATTTAAGCACAGTAGGAAAAGTAGATTTTTAGAAAGAGTGAAAGTATCTCCTCCAAAAGTCTCTTCTGTGTGTTGAGAAATCTTTACCCACTGTTCTTCACTACTGAGTGACCTGCACTGAGATATCTCAAGCAGAAAGCATTTGTTCAGAGGGCATTACAAGGAAAAGAAAGAGAAGTCAGTGAAGCTTTTAGTGTGAAGTTTTCTCTATGGAGTTGTTCCATGCTAAGGTACACAAGTACATAAAGAAGCCAAAGGTAGTAGAAAGATTCTGGCTCAAAAAAAACCAATCCAAACTTCGGTTAGAGCTTGCCTTGTAATGAACTTTCACACACAGGAGAACTGCTTTATAGAAAAGAAACTCTTAAGGGGAAGCCTGGTTGCTGAGACCAGGCAAAGGTTTAAACAGATCCACCTTCGAAAAAGTTTTGCAAATACTACTACTTAGCTAGGAACAAAGAAAAAAACATCAAAAACAAATAAAAGGCAAAAAATAGCAGAAGTAGGTGGGTAGATACATTTGCATGAAAGTGAGCAAGAGCACCATCACTGAAATGAGCTATGACCTCTGCAAGGAATGGAGAGAGTGATTAAAATAAATCAATGGCAATTCATTCAATGGCAAGGACACAGTATGAGCACAAAACAGAGTGTGCAAAACATGCTGATTTTTTACTCTGGCATGTAGATTGCACCTAAGATAAGAAATTACTTGTATTTAATTGGAAGTAGGTAGAAGAATCAAGGCTAAAGTAGATAATTTGCCTTAGTGAGGGTATGCAGTAAAAAACATATATATATGTTACCAGTAAAACTTGGATAATCGTAGTGGACTTTTAGGCTTTAGTTTTGTGAGACCAGTAACACCACATAACTGACTGTTTGGGAGAAGTTTGGGCAGAGAAGAAGAGGCATAAGGGCAGCAAAAAAGTGGGTTCAAAAATAGAAAAAATAGTGAATAAAATCAGGTAAAGAGCAAAGGAGGATGTGATCTTTCAACAGTAGAAGCGCACACGCCTACAAATGTACACATTGTCTCTTAAATCAGTTATGTCTCGAGCCTGAAATCTAAAGGCTTAGAGCTGGACAAATAACAAGTAACCAAAAAAAACTCTCTGTTGTTATATTTTCTGTCATCTAAACATCTGAGACTGACTACTGGCAAGAGCAGGTATTGATATAGGCTATTGGTAAGGGAGGATCTGCTGATGAAATTTTATCAGTAATCTTGTATTGACAAACTTAAGAAGTTACAGACATGGATTTAAAATTTATTTGCTGATTAGTCTGCTATCTTTGTATCTTTTACTCTTCCTGATGGTATTACAGATAAGACAATTTTCTTGTCAAGTAACAAGAGGTATTTTCACTCTCTAATACTCTCTAATACCACAGAAGCATCCAAACTAAGCCAAGAGTACTCTAGATATATGAGGGCATTTCCTTGTTTCGGATAAAATGGCTTTCCTTACAGGCTTTCCTTTTGTGCTGCTTATTTCCATGGTCAAATCTTCATTCAGACAGATAAGAAATATGCTTTTTAGCGAGCCAAGCATCCTGCCAAAACAGAATTTCCACTGCCAGCACTGATACCATCTCATTTTGATGCATCTTCTCATCCTGCAAGTTTTGGCTGTTTGAAGGGAAAGCAGTTCTCAGAACAGATGGAGTTGGTAATAAAGCTCTTTCTAGGAGATACAAGGATTACACAGGGAATGAAATGGTGAAACAGTGTCTGGAGTACACGTTGTAAACTTAAACCACACAAAGTAAAATTCCCTTCCCACTGAGAACAACATGGTGGGGAAAACTGGAAGTGACAGCGCAGCTTTCCAAAACGTTAAATATCAAGGTTGTTTCCCCTCAGAACACTGGCTATTGAAACTATTTGCGAGATGTGTTCCAGCCTTGCACCCACAAAAAATCTTGTGACTTGTCATTTTGAGTCAGTGTCAGGAGAATTGCCAAAAACAAGGATGAAGTAGCTGTCTCAAAAGAGCAAGAGAGAATCTATGTACCAGACAGGGAAATGGTGCACGCTTTTGCCTGTGTATAACACAGCTCCTGAGCTCAGCTATGAAGTCTCATTTGAGTTGCCCCAGGCATCCTGCTTTCACCAGAACAGGAAGACTTGCACCTCAAAAGCCCCAGACTATTTGCTTATGCTTAGACTAAAATCTCTGCTGGGAACAGCCCAGACTTTTGGACATGGGGACAGCAGCTATTGCACTGCTTCTCTAGTTAGAATGAGTGTTTTGAGTCAACATTTCCAAAGCCACAATCACCATAAGCACCATTCCCGACAGGGCGGGGAGTATAGGAAAGGGAAAGGAGTGCTTAAGAACAAGCCAGTATCCAGATAAAGCATTCCAGTCCCGACCAGGAC
The DNA here is from genome assembly GCA_003342815.1 of Eudromia elegans. Taxonomy (NCBI): domain Eukaryota; kingdom Metazoa; phylum Chordata; class Aves; order Tinamiformes; family Tinamidae; genus Eudromia; species Eudromia elegans. The sequence goes on from PTEX01000197.1 coordinate 1,387,994, forward strand.
TCAATTTAACCTAGTAATCTGTTCCCAGGCATGCCTATGAGCCATCATCCAGAGAAGAGTAAGGGCAGAGCAAGCATATTTGAAACTTCTTACACGTCCTTTCCCAGCTTCCAAAACCTTTCATCTCAGGAGAGGTCCTGAGCCTAATGTGATTTGTCTATTTAGTGATCTCCAGTGGATCTTTCTCTCTCAAGTATTTGCCCTATCATTTCCTTCACTTTGTTTATTTTTATTGAGCATTTAGTTGGCATTTTAAATCAACGACTGTGATAATGTCATTCAAGAAAATGCTGTGGTTATACTCTCACACTGTTAATCCAAACTGCTTTGCACTTTGTAATAAATTGCAACATCCAGTTTTAACTGCCCTTACAGACCTTAGTGGGAAGGGACTTTTACTTCTTGTAATTTAAGTTTACATGTACTCCAAAAATCCCAGACATTATCTCTCCTTATTATTCCCTATGTAATTTCTCTTCCTTTTATCATCTGTTGGTCGATTATGACCAAAAGTCCATTCAAAGCAGACAGATCTGTAACCCCAAATCTCTTTACATGACTAATGCACATGTTTTGTATTTAAGAACAATTGCTTGGTTTCCTACTCTGTCTCTGAACATATAATTTACCATTATGATAGTATGCAGAAACACAAAATAAGCCTGAACCTTGTTACTCAATGTAAAGTCTCCAGGATTGCATCGTATTGTTTTTTATATTTACTATATCATGGCTGAAATATTGGCCTTCTCCTTAATCTGCAGGATTACTTTAATTATCTTCATTGAAGCTGGGATTTCACCGCAGGAAAAACTCTAGTTTTTAGTGTTATTCCCTAATGATCATGTAAGAAGATTTTCTGTTTGCTGAGGAACATAGGCTTTGCCTCCTTCAGCTTTACTCAGTCACAAAACAAGCAATACCTGTAGCTTTCAGAGTAAAACACACTGAGATGGCCAAATTAATGATTTATCAACTGTGTCATGCTATAGAGACACCTCTCTCCTTTTCTCCATCTTGGAGAAAAGTATCGTAGACATTTCCTTTGGGTTGACCTCAGCTTACAGGTTTTTTTTTTCTTTTCTCCAGTTGTCACTTTGCTCAGGAAAGCCCTCTCAGCAACTGCATTTTGAAATTCTATTCCAAATCCTGAATCTGGGAAGTTTTCCTGGAGATGACCCAATCCTCCCTTCCTTCCTTATTGATCATTCCTTGCCATCTGCAACATCCACTAATTTTTGCATGCAACATAGCTTAAAAAAAATAAAACAAAAAAAGTGCACCTGAATGCCAAATTCACATTGTTGGTAGTGAGCAGTTAAATAACCAAATTAAAAAAAAGACAAAAAAGACAGAAAAAAGGCCTAGTTTTACTTGAGTTTATTGTTAAATAGTATATTCTTAAGAACTGGTAAATAAAATGAAGGAAATGCAATTTTTAGCACAGTTAATGAGAAAGTGCGCATTTCTAAAAGAAGACTTGGTTGTTTGTATCAAACAAAGCTCCCTTTCTTCTAACAGAGATATTTGCCAAAAGAAACACAGTCATTTAACTAGCCACCTTGCAAAATTGGTACTATGTGTAATTAAGAAGGATCAATTTGGTTCACAATGTTTTGCAGACAGAAGGGGCAATTAAGCTTGTCTGAAGCCTTGACCTAAATACTTTGACTTCCAAGAGAAGAAACATACAACAAGAAAAAAGCTGAAGTTTGGTATATTGTTCCAGCAGGCAACAAGACTGTGCTATGCAGTGCAGCGAGTAGGTGTGCTTAGTTCATTTGTCATGAGTTGAAGCCAGCAAGAAACAGAAAGCAGAAGTCTGGGCACACGGAAGTAGCACCCTCCAGTTCTGATTAGCTTCTTGTTTATACCACGTTGCGGTAAGCTACAGGCTGCATTGGCTCCCTTAACTGTTCTACAGGCGTGAATTTAGCAACTCCTGTATCCTCTGGAGAATAAGGAACGGAAAATCTCTCTCCACAGAGGCTGAGTGAGAGACAGAAAGCAGAAATTCTGCAAACTACCACCACCACCACCATGAAGGCATCCAATATCATCGTGCTCATCTTAGTCCTGCTCTGCATCAATGTCAGCACAGAATGGCCTACACACACAGTCTGCAAAGACAGCAACTTGGAAATATATTACAAAAGTTGCGGTGAGACTTTTAAAATTTCCTTTTCTTTCTAGCTGGGCAGCAACATGGTTCTAACACAGTGACAGCAGGTTACAAAACAGGCAATGTACGGAAGGGCTATACTTCTAAGCAAGTACTCCATTTTGTTAGAATGTTTTCAGTTTTCCAAAAATAGATTTTTTTTTTTTTTGACACACACAGAGAAATTTGACTATATTTAGTTGAAAGATAACAGGAAATAATGTAACCAAATTCAGATTAATAATGGCTGTCAAAAATAGCTCCAATTCAGCTATTGAAAGAGAGAACTAGGATTTATATCTTAAAGCTAGGTTAACAATAACAACAACAAAAGAGCAAGAAAATGAATAACAAACAGGCAAAAAACCGAGGTAGACCCTGAACCTTTACCTTTTTAACCCTGGGATAACACTGAATCTTCAATGCACTGATCTCTTGTTTTCATAATGTGAATTTAAGCTGTGATGATGTGTTTTCTGTCCTCCCACCTAGTGACAAGGGACCTGGTGTGCCAGTAGGAAGGAATCGTGTTCTTAGACGTTGTCCCCATGCTTAGTGAGACTTCAGCAGCAGCACTTACCAGAGGCATTTCCCAGGGACAGTAGGGTTTGTTTGTTCTTTAAATCAGTAGAGAAGAAAAAGAGCAAGCAGCACAGGTATGACTGAAAATGAATTCACTGAATGGTGCCTGCTTCCCAGTGCTGCTGCTTTGCTGGCCTTGTGCCGCCCCTATTGTGCTGATCCGCTTTACAACTGGGACAAAGGGAATTAGATTCACAGACGCCTCATCCATTTTCCGCACGTGATGTGAAAAGTGATTCATGGCAAATAAGCACCCTAGAGTTTGTTTTTTCAATTCATCCAGAAACAAAGGTTTTCCCAGGGGGGTTTTTCTCTTGTGGAACTTTCATGGAGTTTTGCACACCCATTAAAATAAAGCCAGGGAGGGACAAGAAACGTAAATAAATATTTGTAATGCAATTCTCTACTGGTCTGCTCCCAGGAGAACAACGTCAGGCGTCACATGCTATAAATGGATGTCCTGTATCAGGAAAATAATTAATTAGATATTGAATACAAGCTTTGCTATTGTACTATTTTAGCACTATTAATTGTATAAATTAATTCCATTCCCTCAAGAGGTCTCACTTAGCATGAGATGCCGTGAGATACAGAGGCACACGCTACAGTTGATCCAAATGATGACAAGATTTGTCTACTGGGCACATGTCAGACAGGCATTGCTTCTTAACATGCACACCACAGGGCTCACCACCAAAATGCATTTTTTTAGAGTTCACATATCACTTATTTAAGTTTGCCTTGCACAGAAAGCTAACAGGTACAATCATTCAGGAGGAGTCCACAGCTTGAGAAGCGTAAGTCAGACATAACACAGGTCAGCTCTCAAAATGACAGAAGGTTTCTCTTCTCTTGGGCACAGCCACAGAAGGTGTGAGGATTACACAGATGTGGAAACATTGTGAGAATTAAATCAGATTTCTTGTATGAGGTGATCCTTCTCTCCCAACAGCTTTTGCAGATTCAGTTGTGACCATACTTCCAGCTGCCAACCCAAAGGTCTGCTCTGCCTTTTTTTTTTCCATATCTGCTACCATGCCTGTAGTGTTAGACCAGGATGCATATCTGCACCTCAGCTCCAGTTCATGGTCTGGTAGTTTGTATAAACTGAAAAATTATGGTGTTCTGTGAAGAGGTAGGATACAGGCACACACTGAACCCGCACTCTCACTCCATGTTCTGAATGCCGTAGAAGGAAACCTGAGTCTCTGGAGGCATACAAACATCTCATCACAAATCCCATTCCCACTCAGCTATGTCAGACTAAACCTTGAGAGACCCAGGACATACAACACGAGGAAGGGCTGGAAAAGATGCACTTGGAAAAAAATAATTGAAAAAAAAAGCAGAAGAAAATTCTCAATAACAAGTCCTTAGCAAAGAACTCAGCCTGAGAGATGGGTGGTCTAGAAATAAAGTAAATAGACTGTATGCTGCCTGCTCTATATAACCACAGGAGACATAACACCGAGACAGTCTGTAAACAGCTAGTCATTTCCCATCAGAGCCACTCTTCCTCCCAGGATCAAGTGACAAAAATGAAGGAAGATCTCAAATGACCACAAATCACTTCAGAAACCTGGGCAGGGATTCTAAGATAAAAGCGGTGCAGGTTAACATCTCTAACTGAGAAAAGAGAACCACAATTGGCAAGTCCATGCAGGGACATGAAAAGAATATGCTATACAAATGGCTGATTCCTATCCCTTTTAATTTCACAGTGACTTCTACAGTAATGATGCTTTTGATCTCTCAGGTGCACTGTAAAGGCATTTCTCTGAGAGGGAAAGTCAGGAAGGCAGGAGTGGCCTGAATATCGCGAGTAGATTCCAGTGCTCTCTGAGTGTCAGGCATCTACTTGAAAGCGCAAGTACAAAATACAGCTCTTTGACTTGTCTAGCAGCACCTGCTTCTAGACCATTTATATAAGCTTAATTGTGGCATTTTCTTTTAATTAGCCATGAAAACACTTTTACAGCGCAACAATCAAATAATGCCTTCTTCATAGTGTAAAGAAAGAGATCGTTGCTGCAGATGCCTAGAAAATATTTTCCAGGTGCTTTTACAGCTCTCTTTCATGAAGTATTAGTTGGTTCTATGTCAACAAGTCAGAATTTTCGATGTCTGTTTTTGTTTCAGCCAACATACCTGGACTGGTGTGCTCAGGGATTAATAAAGCTCTGTGTTTACATTAGGACTTCAGAGATTTTAGAGCTGCCTGCTGCTTCAAATCGGAGGTTTGTCAACTATGCAGAGAGGCTGGCTAGAAGGCAGGCGGTTCTTAGAAAGGGTCTGGAGAGCATCTACCATCAAGGACTTTGTCTTCTAGGCTCAGGAGGAGCAAACAGAATTTCAGGGAGGTCTGCAGGAGAGTCAAAGTAATAGTATTTGGAGTTGACATCTTGAAGGAGAGTCCCTAGGCTTTAGAAAACACTGTTCAGACCACATGGGATTTCTGGCTATCAGATGGAAACAGATTTCCTAGTTCATGCCTGTCTTTTTGCTTTCTGTTTGCTGTTTTTTTCCCTCTGTTTTTTTTTTTTCTGTTTTGATCTGAGGCAAAGCTAATAGCCATCAGCTGAATTTTCAGGAAAGGAAAAGTCAATCACTATCTCTTTTAGCCTCCAAAACCTAAGTAGGAAACAGACTGCACCCTTTTTTTTCAGCTTTTTATTTGCATATCCACTACTACTGGAAAACATATTAAAGGATATGGGCTACTCTTTACTTTATTAGTGACTTCCAACAGACATAGTAGCAGTGTCCTTTGCTGCTGTTTTGGGAGCTATGCTTCTATGTCAATGTCCTTTCTTAAACACAGAAAATTTAGATTGAACCTATGTACAGTGAGCTCCAGAACTGCCGGCATGGCATTATGTCACACTTCAAACAGGTCACCTCTTTGAAGTTTATTCCTAACCTATCATGATACAGTAGGAAACAGGAGCACTGCTCCCTTCACTGTAAGTTAGTACTGGATTATCCTGACAGATAAACTCTCACTTGTACTGCTTTTCTTTGAACTTGTGAGCTCAGATTCTGATTTCTTAAAATGGTCACTAGAAATCAACAGAATTATTCTGATGTAGAATCTGGGCTTTTCAGATATTTCTGTATAGACATCCTTCTGCATTGAGGCAGCCTTTGAGTGGTAAAAAAAAAAAGAAAAAGAAATAAAAGTGGAGATTGATACACTAAATTGATTACAATTTCTTGATAATGTGTTCATCATTACTGAATAGTTTCAGTTTTATTGGGGTCCAGCTCACAGAGTCAGTCCATCACATTCTATTTCCTACATATTGAGAAGTCAAATATATTATTTAACTGAAGATCCCTTTTTTTCTTCTTCTTCTTCTTCTTCTTCTTCTTCTTTTTCTTTTTTTTTTTTTTTTTTTNTTTTTTTTTTTTTTTAATATATCTGTAACACCCATCCCTGGTCATTCAGTGATACCAGCCTGTATTACCAATCTTGCTAAATCCTCATCACTGTAACATTAATTTATAGCAAATCTATTTCTGCTTTCTATGCTAACCCACATTAAGCTAGTCTGCTGGTTGCTTTTCCTCCAGATATGCATTTCCCGGCCATACACTTACATCCTTTAGTTAAAGTTACATCCTTTAGTTAAAGGATGTAAGTAACCTGATAGCTTTCACTGGAAAAGGAAAGTCTGCAAAAACTCTCACCTCATGCATCTCCAGGGCAAATGTTCTTCAAGACACTTGGCAAAAGAGGATCTTTTTCCATTATTCTTTATTTTTTGGCAGATGGATTGAACCAGATGTTTCTCCTGGACTTACTTATTTATTTAGTTCCCTCAAGCAGTCTCCAGAAATTGCTTCTGCTTCTAAATTATTTAAAGCCACATGACATTAACTCCCCTCTGATCTTTTGTTGCATAGATTGCTAATGGGCAAACAATCAAAGAACTTAAGAATTTTACTTGAAAACATTTTTTGTTGTTTCTGTTTGTTTGCTCTGTCTAAGCCATCCTAGTGTCATAGTCTGGCTGCCCCTATGTTATAGCATTTTCTTATTCCAGTGGGAAGACCAGGTGTTGACAAGTGTATTTCTGGCACCACATCCTAACAAACCAAAGTTATCATCAAAATCAAGGTAGCATGGATGTGAGTGTACATGTAAATCTTCCTGTAAAGTTTTAGTCCCTCCATTAACTAAAAGTATCTGATCTGTTTCATTCTATACTCCATCATAGGATTAAAAGATTCTTTTCCAAAATGACCTCATTAGACGTTCCTAATTTAATTCTCTCTCCTCTTTCATAGCAAAGAGAATACTTACTAAGTTATGGCAGTGTTAAGGAGGAACATGAGATAATTTTATATCTCCAGGGTACTTTGGCCAAAACATTAGGTACAGTATCTAAACTTCGAACCATTTAGCAAGATCAATAATGCTTTCACTGAGACTAGCGGTGGAGAGAATTAATCTTAATTGTTCTCCTCACAGTTTAATTTTTCCTTTCAGGTCTGGTTCTCAGAGATTTCTTCTGAATGCCCATAAAACCCATTTCCTCACAACACCAATGAAGGTCCTGCATCATGTCTCACAAATAGATGGTTGCCCCTGTTGTGTGACAGCCCCTGTTCCTTATCACTCATTGTTAAATCCCACTAGTAGATGCTATATCCAAATAATGACTTTTGCCACGTCTTCAAGTGCTGTAGCCACTGAGAATGGACAAGATATTACAAGCAGGTGGAGTAGCAACCCACAATGCAAACTGTAGAAAAATATGTTTTCCCCATTGGGAACAGACAGGAGAAGTTCATCCTTAAAGCAGTATATTGCTTTACAGTCAAGAAGTACTTCGGGTCAGACAGAACTGACTTTTGCTACTGCAAGAAAAAATTGACGAAGCAGTCTGATTTACTAAATAGGTGAATCACTGCCATATTAACCATATGATAAAACTTTGAGACTAGCTTCATGTATTGCATAAAGTGGAGATTATCAAAAGGTACATTCACTGCATCAGTTTAAGAGCAAGAACAAGCCTCATGGTCTCATAAGTACTCAGGTGTGAAGTATTCTGTGTAAGCATATGAAGCATTACTAGACTTTTACCACATCACCTCATGTGGACATCTCATAAAAATGCCAAAACAGGTCTGGGTTCTATGACCCTATAGTTTACCAAAGAAAAGATGAGTTAGGAGATAGGATTCTCCCAGCACTTTAATATCAGTTACCAGGATAGTCCAAGAAGAAAGAAACCACACCTCAGAAAATACACTCCCAAAAGACTTTTGTATTACTGCAGGCTGGTGTCATTGCATTGACTTCAAGAAGACTTATGGCAACATAATACAGGGGTAGCACAGTGGCCATCAGGAACAAGATATCCAAGCACCCTGTACAAAATCACTGCATACTCCATCCAAAACTTCCGATCTGTCCCAGATGCTGCTTTTAGTCTCAGGAGAGCCAAAAAACCATGATCTTGAAAGCTACCACAAATTAATTCAATGCACTGCCTTCCTCTTCACCTGAAGATGGATGGCTTCTGTCAAGTGATCCAACAGCAATCAGGCAGGTGGGAATCCAGCTAGTTTCCTTAGCAGAAGGAGCATACCTTTTCAATTATAGCTTACTGCCACACTCCTGCAGTGGATTTCAAGCCATCCTGGGAAAATATGAACATTTCATCCATTTATATGCTGCTGATTACTGTTCTGTTTAATCAGCCTGCTACTCTAGAGCATGGCATGTACAGTGCAGTTCATAGTAATGTCTGGTTCTATTTCTGACACAAGTCTGCAGGTTTATTGTGTATTCTCAGTCATGCTGGCAACTGCTGTTGTCCAGAGATCTCTCTGTCTCAGGTAGAGCAGTATAAAGAAAATTATAAAACCACCTGAAGAGAGAAAAGACAGATCTGATTAGGGCTACAAGCAGTTATTGTATGCATCTTATTCATGCAGCGCATGGTATTTTCTTACCAACAGAAGAGAAGAACAAAGAGTTTCTCACTCTAATACATTCCCTGCTGGGCCCAAATTAATGCAGTATTTTCTTTTAAACCACTCTAGCTGAAGCCTGCTCTGCCTCCCTTTCTTTCTCAAGCTAACTAGGACATATCAGGATTATGAAATACAAATACAGATCTGTATCTGCTGTCTTCAAAACCCAGCATCTTCCAGTTTTGTGTTCTAAAACAGGTTTAGATGAATCTTTGTCCTAAAACACGAAGAACTGCAATCACTCTTTCCAAATATCACCACTGGGAGAACCAAGAGAAAATGTCCATTAAATAAATCTTGAGACATTGTTTGCCCCTCCAGGCCTTGCATATCTAAAAAGTCCAAAGTCAAGAAAAATCCTTGAGGCAGAGAAAGGCAGGAAGACTCAAGTTAAGTCTTCACCAAGAGCACTTTATGCAGGCCAGGGACACCTCTGTCCCCCAACACAGCCCTCCAGCCTTAGTGAGCCTCTGCCTTCACAGAGTGCTGACCGCACCACTCCTCACCTAGGCTACTGGAAGGTCCATTCCTGCAGCTTGCCAATAGCTGATCTCTGCTTGGCTCCAGAGCAAATCTGTCCCTTCCTTCTTCTTCTACATTGCAAGCTCTTCAATACAGGCTCAGCCCAACAACCTGCACTGGTTGCTTATATGCCAAGTACTTTTGTTCTTGTGCTTAGAGTCCCAGCAATAAATTTGGAGAAGCTACCAACCTTCTGAGTTATTGTTTCTGAATATTTGCAAATGCAGAATTTGGTTATACTCAGCAATGTATTTCCTTTGAAACAATAAGAGACAAAGACTTATTTGTTCACCTAAATTAACTTCATAAGACTCTGGAATCATCTGGCTTCAAACCAGGGCCAAAACCCAATCAAGTAATGCCTGTGCCTTAATGTAAGCAAACTGTACGCAATTGCTATTTGTATTGTTGGTCAATATTCTTGAGAGAGGAACTGACTTAAGTATCGCATAAACATGTTTGAAAAAAAAAAATCTCATGTTCTAAGGTTTTTTGCTTACAGACTGCATTGAGACCAAAGCTACAGGCTTCTCTCCAAAGTCATAGAAGGTTTGTCAAACAGAAGCTCAGTTACTTGTTTCCAAGAGCTGCAGGTTTAAGCAGACATCAGATGCCACAAGTTGACAGCACTGTTTGGAATGGGGAATCCCTATTCTTTCATGCCCACAGTGTCTAAGCCAGCAAAATAGATATGAGATACAGGAGACAAAAGGCTTCAAGGCTTCTTCTGCACAGGAAGTCTAAACTAAGCAAAAGCCCAAAGCTGGTTCTGTCTCTGAGGTGCGGATTTTCGAATAAAGCATCCCAATCATGAGAAACTACCATCAGTCAGCATGTAACTCACATTTTATTTTGTTATCTATTGAACAAAGGTCATTGTTCTTCCCAGCCATGTTCTCACACGGCAGTGGCATGCAGCAAGGGCAAGCCCAGAGAGAGGAACATTTGTCAGAAGGTCCTCAGTAACATCTAGAGTATAATCGGAGTCTCTCTGTTTCAGCGGTGCTTCTTTCTCAGTGCTTTATAAGCAGACTCCCCAATGTCAAATATAACCTTGAGCATTCAGGTTAATTTATTTACATAAACATTAAAAGGCAAGTGCTAAGTGAATACATCAAGTCTGGAATCCCAAACAGTTCCTCATTCTTTTCCTCTCCTTTCATCACCTTAAATGTTGTAAAGACTAATAAGTTAATTTTATTAAGAGTTTTGAAGGTGAGGAGTGTTGGATAATTACTAAATATGTGCTTCCTTGTGCTAATTTCCAGCTCCTCCAGCATCAGTGTATCCTTGAATGACCTAACAAAGTGCAGTTACGTCACTCTATTGAGTTCCACTGCTTACCCACTCCTTAAAGTGCAATTTTGAAAGAACCAAAGGTGACTAAATTGGATAATCTTCTCACCACTGCAAGGCTTACAGATGTGAACTTTCACAAGCAAAGCCAGCTTGCTTGCTTGCTGCTTCTGTTCTGTGCTCTGTGTACATATTAGTACTTCCAACCTGTTTTTCATACTCATATGGAAACAAGGGGATTTTTAGAGGAGATTCAGATGAGAGTGAACCCAGTAGAGATCAGTCAAGAAAAGAAGGTCAAGGAAAGAGAGGAATAAAAGACAGGTGCTCTTCTAGAACAGCCCAGCAAAATTCCTAGAACAGGTGGTTCCCATCTGGCCCTAAAATTTCTGTAATGCCCTGTTAGTGGTCTGGCAGGCAGGCAGGCTCTGAGGGATTTAGCCATAGCAAGTCAGTGCATTATCATTCCCAGCTGCTCTTTCCATCTCCCTGCTGGATATCACCACTCCCAAAGCACAGCAGGCAGATGGGACATGTGCTGGCGATCAGTTGTCTGGCTTATGGTCCTTGGTCTCATGTGCAGCTGGAACTGCCAGCCCAACCCATCAACAGCAGGAACTGAGGCATGAAAGTGCATTCCCTCCTGTTGTCCCTGTTACGGGGGTAATAGCCTCTTTCAAAGGTACCAGGCTTGTAGCCTAGAGGATTGTAAATAGACTGCTATAGATCTATCTGAGCTTATTCAATTAGGGCCTTCTATGAAGAAAAAGAGCAGGAAAAGAAATTCTTGCTAGAAATATTAAAGAACTTCATTGAGCATCTAACCAGTATTACTCCTATCTATCTAGTCTTCTAGAATAATCTAGCCAAATTCATCTCTGCTAGCGCTTCACAATGTTAAGCCAAAAACCTTGCACAATGGTGCACTCTATGCAATATGCAAGGAAAGCCACGTACCAAGCCAACATTACAAGAAACCACCCCCCACAGTATTCAGGAAAGAGTGAAATGGGAGATGGGATGCGTGGGGTTGGCTGGCACTACCCCAAGTGGCTGGGAATCAGTGGCAGGATGCCAGCAACATCCCAGATTCACCCCTCATAGAGTAAGGTTGTACTACAGAAGCACGTCTTTAGTGAAAGCTGTGCACCCGGTGCACAGCTGATACAGTGACCTGGATACAGTTGAAAGTTCAGCATCAGCTGCAGCACTGAACTCAAATAACTGGTCTAAGAGATCTGACAGGAAGATGATTAGTTACAACTGATGAAGACTTGCATCCTTCTGAAAGTAGTAGCCTAAGAAGTTTTCAGTACTTTCTGGAAAGAAATTTGAATCAAAATCTTACTCCTGGGCTAGTTACAAATCTTACTCTTGCTAGGTACAAATGTTGCAGCCTAAGCCCTTCTCATATAAAAATAAATTTAAAAAATGCCCTCTGACCTCAATAAGCACATTTTTACTGCTAAACATCAACATGTTTGCAAAATTTCCAGCAATCGTTTTAAGTCTTAGTAATATATCAGAGCTTAACTGCAAAAGCAAAACTCTGCAACCAGTTGAAGAGTTTCTAGCTTTAATTATGGAAGAGGTAGCAGATTGAAGGGAGTGGGTGGAGGGAAGTCTGGGAACATACAGTACTGTGCACTACAAAATGTTGCAGGGAAGTGGAAGGCTGAAGGGCAGCCCCACGTATTTTAGAGATTTAATGGTAAATGTTATTGCTCTGCGCATGTGAAAGACATAACATGTATTTTTTTTAGTCTCTTCTGATTGAGGCAAACAAGGAAGAATAAGTATTAAACTTCCATAAGAAACACAGTGACTCATAGTTGTGCATCTGAAATGAAACACAAAAGTGGCAACTACCTTGAGCTGCCTTTGCTACAGACATAGGACACCTCACTCCTTAAAGGAAGAGAAGCACAGCAAACTAACTCTGATGATAGTGCAAAGCTGAATTTACATACATTTTCAGTTATCAAATGGTTAAAAAATACTTTCTTACTGAAATTACTTTTAGCTGCACACATTCTGCCTACTTGTTTCAGAGTCTAGACTCTTTGGCACCACAGCTCTGGCAATAAAGCCATCCTCTCGGCTGATAGCAGCAGGAAGCCCCCATGCGCACAATGTCTCTAACTTGTTGGATTGCAAAGTCACAGCCTGAATTTCCACAGGGAGATGGTGAGATAATTAATTGGAGTTTCTTTTGCTGGTGGAAAAGTTTATGTTTCTCAGCAACAGAGCAACAACACAAAATCAAAGTATTCTTAATTCAGAATTTCACCTGGAGTTTTTCACACATGTACTTCCACACTCTCTTAATCTCTGGGATCAGAAAACACTTTTCTGGATGCACCAGAGTCCCTCTATGCTGCATCTCTGTAGTGCAGTAGGACAGACTCATGACTATAGCACAACACGAGAGATATAATCTGGCCAAAGAGCATAATCTACAGTAAAGGATGGGCTCATCAGATATCCAAAATAAACCACTGTGAAGTGCAGGTTCATCATATAAAGTTCAAGCTTTCTATGGAAACTTAGTTTCATGAACAAATTCTTCCATTCAAATGGATTTATTGATGGGGAAATTTCTGCTAAACTTTTAAACTTCTAGTTCAAATATTACAATTCAGTTTGATGACTAAAGCGCAACTTAATCTCTTTGAAAAGCAAAAGAGCATGGTATACATTGCAGTGCCGTTTTGTCACCATAGCCCCCTCTGGAAAACATAGAACTGACAATTTCAGTATTTTGACAACCAGCAGTGTTTGTGGGCACCAATACCCAATACACTTAGAAGCTGAGCAGCTGCTTCCTGAACCTTATCACCACACCATGTGCTAAGAACAGAAATGAGAAAGGCTCTTGCAGAAGTCCAGAGGAAAGCGGAAACCAAACCCTGAGGGTTGCTAGAGACCAGAGGGTGAGTAGGCATAACTGCCCCAGAGAAAAGAGAAGTTTGACACTATTTCCGGCTGGAGCAGGAAACTGTTTTTCTAGGCAGTTGCAACAACTTTTGAAGTTGCAATAACAAAGTAGGAACTGGCAGGAATAAAGAAAGGGAGATGAGACAACTCTCTGACCCCCTGTCATGCTTGAGTAGCTGATAAACAACCCCAGGTGTCACCTTTTCACCCCAACCATGCGACTGCAGACACTGGTCTTTTGGTGTGGAAGAGAAAATTCAGCACAGGGGGACAGAGCTGTGGGAAATGGCAGTCACTTTCATCTCTCTCCTTTAGTTAGTTAAACTTATTAGAGCTTAAAACCTGGGAACTCCTTTTGCACAACAGAGATAATTTCAGTGCTGGAAAGCTGGGCTTAGTTGGAGCCCTCAGCCCATCCTGTCTCTTTCATCCATTTCATGCTTGCTTCTAAGCAAGTAGGCTTTAGCCACCCATGCTTGTTCCCTGCAGGCTTCTACAGGTGTGGAAGACCGCTGTAGAAAGAAGGTCAAACTGGGAGCTAAGGCACACCTGACAAATCAGCTCAGCTTCATAACAGATATTCTTGATGCAAGTTTCATAGCAGCATCAAAGTAAAATTCTCCCTATTTGTTATTCTCAATTCAGTGAGAAGTTTACCTCAAAATACAAGTTTAGAAACAGAATTTAATACCTAAGTCTATATTTTGTCACAACCAGATTTATCCAAACTGAGGAGCCTACAGCTGCTTCTGCATGTGCCACAGTCACATGTGGGTACTTCCTATGGCATCTCTGTTTTCTCCAGAAAGATAAATGGGATTCATGGGCCAAACGAGAAACCACTGTAAAGACCAAATATTTGCCTAAATCGGACCTTGAGTCTTTGCCATACATCTAACCTATATGTCCATGGGTTAAATAAGTTGTGGCTGAACTAGCCAAATTTTCCATCTCCAGTCATGGTCTGGGAAAGCTCTGAACATGTCTTTCATTGCAGCAGCTCCAGCAGCAACTGAGCTGTTGGCTGATGTTGACAGCTGCCATCAGAGTGTTAAACTGTCATGTCTTTAAAAGTCCCAAAGATTTTTAGGGAAGATGATACTGAGGGCCAGCAAGGAAGAAGGCAGAAGTAAAGAGCAAGCAGTAATATTTGTGCAAGCTTTTTGGTAGCTTTGTGCTAAGAAAGGGAAATCGTGGAAACTGGTAAGAAGTACATTCACGTCAACCAACAGTCACTGGGATCCCTTGGTGTCCCACTCTGCTACCAATCCCCTCTCTGGGAGATGTGTTCCTGGGTTAGAAATACTACATGATGGTGGAGCCAGAATGAAATATTGCAAGATCTCACTATTTTATTTTAATTTTAGACTTCTCATCCCACTTTAGGATTCAGTTTCCCAGGGAGACTCAAAGCCACTATGTAATACAAAAAATCTAAAAAACGTCATCACCACAAAATGCCTGTCACAGATGAGAAAGGAAGAGAAATATGCAGACCCTGAAAAGAGTATCTGTGCTAAGGTTTCAGTTGTGAACAAGTACTGACTATCCAACTTTCAGTGAACTTGGTTTCCTTAACCTCCCTCCTTTTTTTCCCACAGTTGGTTTTAGCAATACTTAGGCTATCTGCTGAATGAAGTTCACATTAAGTGACAGGGTAAGTCAGATGGTAAGAAGGACAGAAGTAGTGATTAAATACAGGGTATGATCTCAGAGATTTTCAAAGAAACATGTAATTTGGTTTTCATAATAATCACATAACGTTATTGTTCTTCACTATACAGTCAGTATCTCATTAAAAATATTACTAGTTACTCACTGTCTTCTCTCTCTTGACAGATCCTCAGCAAGATTTTGCATTCAGCATTGACCAATGTCCTGATATTCCCTCTCACACCTTTAACATTAGAGCTGCCATAATCCTAAGTAAGTGAATTGCTATTTCCTTGTGCCATAAACAGGTAATTTACTGTGTGAGTGCCGGTATTCAGAAGTGAGACTGTCTGAACCTCTGACTAATGAAGAAATTCTGAGAAATTTCAAAAGCAGAGGCATCATGTGGGACCAGATAAACTTCAGTTCTGTTCTCAGATCTGCCTAAGACCTTCTATGTGAACTTGGGCAGGCCACATCTCTTCATGTCCTTGCTCAGCTCCTACCCTTTGTCTGTATACATAGACATTAACTTGCCAAGGTGACAGATGCTATATAGCTTGTCTTAACATCTAAGCCATCTTTAAATAGTAAAAGTGAGGCAGCTACAGCACCCAGAATTCTGTGCTTGCGTGGCAGTGCTCTCCAAATTCCCAGTGGCTGACTCTTCCAGGAAAGACGCCAAGCTGAACTGCAGGGACGCTGGGGAAGTGAGGTGGGAGGACCTCTCCACCCTTTCTGGACACATAGGGATCGCTGTTGGGACACACTGGAGAGTCAGAGCAGCAGCACCACCAGCCTGAGGCGATACCCTGCCATTTCATCAGCTCAATGGGTGGGCTAGCCAAAAATATATCCTGCAGTGCTTGACTTAAGAAGGTCAAAAGCAAAACTGCCATTTAGCTAAGGGGCTGGGTGCACAAGTAAATATAAGGTATAGCTTGACTTGTGACCCTAGTCTTGCATGGACAAGCAGTGCTTCTTGCAACAAAACAGGTCCCAATCTCACCCGGAGCCTTCCATACTACTGGAATACTACTAGAAACTACTCCTACTAAATACTACTAGAATATAAATAGGAGATACTTGACTCAAGTTGCTGCAAGCTCTGTGTCAAAAATGAGTTTGATGTGTCACCATCTCATAGTCCTTCCTTGTGCTTCAAGTGCTTCCTTGTATGCAGAGGACTCGTGGTAGGAAGGGCTAAGGAAGTGCAGCCTGGGAGTACTGGTTTTCAGGGAGCTGCAAAGAAAAAAAAAGGCCGTCAAATGGAGGTTTGCAGATAATTTTCCACCAGCGCAGATTACAGGGGCTCTTCTCTAAATCCAGTAGCCTCACCAGCTGTATTGACATCAGTATGTCAAATCGGGCATGAGTGCAGGCAGGCAAGCTCCTGGCACTGCTTGGGCTGGTCCCTAGCACAGTTTCGACTCAGGCCAGCTAGCTCTCTCCCAGGCAGCAGGCACAGGTGCTGCCCTGTTCCCAGCAGGCTCACCAGAGACAGCCACTCTGCTGGAGGACGTGAGGGAAGAAAAAAAAAGTACAGGTGTATGGATACAACCTTTCCTGTGCAAACTGGGATCAGAGTCGTCACTAGTGTCGTTCATTTAACAATACTGATGCAGCTATTATGATGCTTGTATTTGGCTGGAGAGACATACAGACCACAGAATCATTAGAATCATTACGATCGGAAAAGACCTTCAAGACTGAGTCCAACTGGCAGGTCTGTCCCTGAAGCATAGATTTCTACATATAAGGAGTTCTCAGTGAAGAGAAAATACACATTAGCTTAAGCATTGGAGGAAAAAAAAGTGCAGTGTTTTTAAGAATAAAATAATAAACTCATGCTTTCTCTGAGCTCTCCAGCTCTCCTCTTTTTATTTTCTCTTTTCTTTTTCCTTTTTTTTTTTTTTTTTTCCTTTCCTTTCCTTTCCTTTCCTTTCCTTTCCTTTCCTTTCCTTTCTTTCTCTTTTCTTTTTTTTTTTTTTTTTTTTTTTTCAGGACACAGCATCAAGAGGTTGTATGCGAGGATTAAACTGATCATAAATGGGAAAACTGTCTTAAGCTATTCAGAGTCACTTTGTGAGCCAGATGATCCTAAACTTATTTTCTGCGGAAAGAAGAAAGGAGGTAATTTAGGTGACATTCTAAATATTTGATGGCTATGCACGGCAAGCACGACGTGCCCGCTGCCTTGATGAATGAGCTGATACAACATAATGTTCTGTTTATTTCAATGGCATGTTAATGTATGACAAAAACACAGTAGGGGAGAGATATTTCAATTTTTGACCCTTCTTTTTCCTTAACATGTTTGCTCACATTTTTTAAATCAAAGAGTATCACATATACATCGGATTTCAAATCTGTAAAAAATACTATGGTAATGTTACCCCCACTTCACAGCATAAAGAAGTTTGTAAGTTATCTCTCTGTAGAGAGAGATGACTGTCACATGACCAAAGAATATTGCAGAACCAGCCTTTATTTTTGTCAAAGGAAAGTGTGCAATCAAGTTTTGAATGAAGTTCTATATTATTCATCAAGTAATGTTTCCTGTCCTTGATGGCAGTTCTTACTTAAAGAGCAACTATGCTTGAATAAGGATATTCGGATCAGGATACTGTTTGACATGATCTGTGGCTTCTGTCTTGTTACACAGTTTAACCCTTGTCTATCTTGCGGTCAGAAGGTGTGAGTTCAGTTCACGCCCATCAACCCAAGACAGCCTAGTTATTTCACAGCAGCACTGGCTACCCTGACAAAGCATGCACCCTTGGTCACAGACAGGCCTGGGCAATCCAAGGACCTCACTGTCACGAGCATCTCAATATCTGACCCAAGCCAGGTGCTATAAAGCTAGCCATGGTGTTTCCATGGCCTCTAGGCTGTAATATCAACAGATGTTACAAACAGATATCAGTCACTGTGAAGTTCCTCTTCTCTATATTATAACCATCTCTTTAGACTAGTTTTAAGCAGGTGGGTTCAGGGAAGCTTGTCACAGAGTTGTCAGTGAGCCATTTAGTATCAGAAACTTCCTTTCCATTCACTTGCGTGTCCAATACCCCTGCAAAAATCCATGTGCAAACACTACAGGTTTTGACAACTAGGTATAGTAGTGTTGCTAAAACAGGCCCTAGAAAAGACTCCTAAGACATTTCAAACAGCATAGAAATATCAAAAAGAATAATAGAAAAATGCTGCGTGAGCAAGCAATTATGTAAATCCTATGAGCCACATAGAAAAATAAAATTTAGAAGCTACTTTAATTGTGTATTATCAGACAAAAAAAGAAAACACATACACACCCACAGACTTGCTGAGAAACTGTCTTATTCTGATTAAGTACTTAATAATACCCTTTACAGAATACGTTAAGGAGAAGTAGAGTCAATCCTGAGCCAAGCACAAACTGCTATTCACACATTAAGTCTCAAAGCTAAATTCTCATGGGGTTTCCAATTCCTTAATCTTAGAATGGCAGGGGATTGTTTCTACTAATTGAAGTACATTATGATATAAAACTATAGCTGATTATTTAAATAGTACCATACATCTTCATTTAGAAGCACCTCTAAGTTAGTACAAAGACCTTTGCCACACACTTTTTAAAAAATGCCACCTCCTTCAATAATTATTTTTATTTAGTAATTAAGTCACAGTGGGAAGGTGAAGTTTTTCAAACCACTAGGGTTCGAAATGAAACAAGTATTTTTTAATTAGTTGACATTTGATTTTAATCTATGTTATAGGGCAACAAAGTGAATTGAAAAGAAGTTTGAGGCAATTTAGTTCAGCCACGTCTTGAGTATAACAGCGTGGCTATAAATCTGACCTAAATCTATGCAGAAAGGACTACACTGTGAATGATCAAGTATGTAGCCTAGTAAAGATTAGGAAGAGTAGGTAGTCCTGAAGCTTGTTATGCAAAGTTCCATTTTCCCTGCCATACAGGCAACATTTCCAACAGAGAGCTGACCTGAGTTTAAACATAGTTCCACAGAGAATTTGTTGGCCACCACAAGAAGGTCAAAAACGGCATGTCCCTCCCTCTCCTGATGAAAGAGTGTAGTTCTGCTGCAGGCTTTATTGGACTGCTTGCGTTGACAAGTGAAGCAGAAGCTACAAAAGATTTATAAGAGCTGAATGTGGGAATTTTTATCTGCCATTTTATAATGCTACTACTTTGCCACAACTGGAAAAAATGTTAGGAAAACTAATATAACTGAATGCTTCCCTAACATATTTACTATTTATTTTGAGCATAGGTCACATCTGGCACAGCTCATTAGGGCTTTTAAACAGGATTCCAAGACCTTTTTCTTTGAGATATAACCCCATTCTGAAGCTGCAGGCTCCAGGGTTACAAGGAAGTGGGCCATTTCCCATTTAAGAACAACAATAACAAAAACAGCCAAATTCTTTGTGGTATAACTGGAACTTAGCTCTTCTGCTTTTTTTAGTAGGAAGTGCTGGTTACTCCATGTTTCCTCTAAAGAATATAGTTGCGCAAGATTTAACATTTCCACTGCAATAACAAAAATCAGAGAAACACACCTAGTATGGTAATATTAAGCAATGCACTGACCACAACTTGCAGGCTCAATAAAAACTTCTTGGTGAAAGATACTTGGATATTCTGCAAGCCCACAAGTTTTCTCCCAGCCCCAACTGATAAGGGCACCACCTGATGACTTGCACAGTCCCTCGTGTGCATTGTTATACTAAACAAAAACCAACAACAACGCTGGGCCTGCATTTTTTATATTGCCCCATTTGGTTAGGTATTGCCATTTTGTATGTTTCCTAAATGGCATTTGAAGCTAAAATAGAGAATGGGACATGAATTGGGTAATTCACTTTGAGTAATTTGATACATGTTTGTGAGGAATCAACTACACCATAAAGTTAGGTCTTGAATTAATAGCCACTGCTGTTCCCCCTTGGCCCTTCAACTTACTTTTTCCTCCCCAGTAGAGTGCATGTTTCTCATTCAGCTACATATTTATATAGATTTTTCTCACGCAGCTGCCAGTTGGGTTGATCTGGCAGTTATTCAGATCATTCCTGCATCCCTAAAATTCACAGAAGTTCTGTATCAGAGTTGCATGGGTGCAAGATCATGTCCTAGAAGAACTCCAACATGGTGCATTTAAGTTCTAAAAAGATTTAAAACACAGAAAAAGGAAGAGGTGGGTGCAGATGTACAGGGCCTTTATATAGTACAAGAGTGTGAGAACGTTTAAAGATTTTCAGTGCATCTGAGAAAGATGATCTGAGAAAGAGGAGTGAGAATTTCATTATAGGTGTTTTGTCAGGAATGAGAGGCATCTTCATGATAAATGGTAACTAGTAATTTCAAGTATTTCTCAGGAAGTTCTTACACATTTGAAAGCTCTGCTTCAGACTAGAAGCTTCCAAGGGCCCAATCAGTGTCCAGGAAACGGACCAAGCTACTTTTGATAAAAAAGAATAGTGAAAATCTGCTCCATAATATATAATAAAATCACCTGAAATCAGCAATACATTAGGAATATTTTATAGGATGTTCCAGAAATTATCTTCAATTAGGTCTTCAAGAAAAAGAGCTGAACGTGAAAGGCGGGCTCAGCACACCACTGATTACAGAACACTGACAGATGCTATTACTTGCAAGCATTTAAAAAAGAAACAGGGGGACTTCTTATTTAGAAAAATGCAGTCCTGCATATAAGAGTGTGTGTGTGTGTGTGTGTGTATATATATACACATATATATAAAATCATATATTTTTGTGGATATAAAAGCATACAAATTTGCATGAAAAAGCTCTAAAAAGACCACACAATTCATTCAATCAGCTAGGCTCAGTGTCTGTGAGAGTTACACTTACTGAAACAGATGTGTTCATCCTCTTTCAATGGAGAATACAAAAATATACAAATGTGCTACTATGATAAATTACAGTCCTGAAAGTCTAAAGTATGTCTACAGAAGAAAGCTTTGTGTGAGAGGAACTTAAATGGGCTTTAAAGAGCTTCATCCAGCTAGTGTGTTCACACAGAATGTTGCTATGGTCAGAAATGAGCATAGACAATGAAATTCAGCAAATCTATTGATTTATGTCATTTCCTGGAAGGCCTCAAATAGCTGAAAATTAAGACAGCTTTTTTTTTTCCCCCCTTTTTTCTTTTTCTTTCAGTAGGACATGTACTTTCCCAGGAGAATTCCCTTTTCCCATGCTAGAAACAAGGAGAGTCACAGGGGTTTTCTAGAGGCCTGGCTGACAACTGTAAGCCATTGCAAGATCCCGAGAGAGAAAGAACTATGCAAGGCCAGTTTTGAGGAACAAAGTAGTAAATGTGGAACTCAAACTGAATGCACAGGGCCCAGGTCCACAGTCTGAGGCTCCCCAAAAGAGAGCACAGTCCAGAGTGCGGGTCCTTTTTTTACTGACAGAGCAAGGGTGTAGCCACCACATGCAGGAGCAAGCACAGGGACACTAACAAAGAGGATTGAGGCAGAGTCCTAGATCACATTGATGTAATCAGAACTTCGTCACAAAAAAGTGAGGAAAAAAACAGTTTCCACCTTCACTAAAGGAGAGTCTACTAACTCCATAATTTCAGGAACAAATGTATGAAATTATGACATTTTTAATATAGACTTTGTAGAGCTTCAGTGCTGTTTAAATTCTGCTTAAATGTTTAAATTTAAATTTAAAAATGTTTAAATTCTGAATTGCTTTCTCATGGCCTTGGCAGGTCGCTAATGAGCCACCCCAGCCAAGAGGCATTTCCATGTCCCACTGCAGATTTCAGGGGAAGAGGGAGTTGCTTGGTTGCCCAGTTTCCTTTTCACTATGCTGTGCTACTGTCCAGGACTGATTGGGCTCAGACCTGAGGTAGATGCTGCTTTTCTCCCGCTCCAACAAGGTCCATTTTAGACCTTCTGCTGAAACAGATTGCATACAAACCATGAGTCATTGCATTGCACTAACCACACACAGGGCAGCTCACAGTATGTCTTATCAGACATCAGCACATCTACAGTCCAAGTGTCAGGGGAGTCACTCAACACAAGTCGTGCAATATGCAGTCTCTCAAACTACCATTTAGTCTCTAGTAAGTTGTGAACTGAGGAGTGGGTTGTGCTGTATTTTTAAAATCTTGAGTCACAGCTCTGCAGCAGAGATGTGTCAGACTACAGGACTCTAGCTTTATGCATGGAAGCAAACAGTGATGGCAACCACTCTTTGAAAAGAAATAGACTTCCTGTGGTTCAGGCAAAGTGGCCAGAGAAACATAGAGCAAAGGGAACAGAGCTTTTGTGACTGCTCTAGTTAATCAGTTTGAGAGTAACAAGCCAAAACAAACTGATTTTAGTCTCAGTTTTGGTAAAAGGTTTTTCAGGGGAGCACTCAGAAGTGATGAAACAGCTCCACGTCCCAGGATCATCAGGGCATGACCTATAATGAACTCGTCATTAATGCAAAGCTGTAGGACATTGATGATGTCTCAGGTTTCTCTTACTCTCTTCCTAGTGCATATTATAGTCATGAATCTAAGTTTGTTAAAAAGCATTAACTAACATTTCAAGTATGTGTGAGGAAGACGTTCTCTTGATGCTTTTACTAAATCGTGATGGGATGGGCCATGGGACATAAATACATGACAGAATCCATTTTCCACCCTTTAACAGGGAATAATTTAAGACAGTACAGAGTGAAATAGGACTAAAACAGTTCTCTAGAAGTAACAAGCATAAGGATGCCAGCAGATGTTCATATAAATACAATGAAATGCTTACTCCCATGTCACTGTCAAAGTAAAGAATATTTCATGGCACCTAAAAAAGAGAATCCTGAGACAGTTCTCTGAATTTTATAAGACTTGTGTAATGCAAGTTGTTCAAAAAAAAAAAAAAAAAAACTGTACTGAAACACTGAAGAATTTTATTTTCAATCAAGGCTACATAGTTTGGACCAGTAAGTTACAGGAAAGTAGGAGGAATTGCAGAAGAGCTTGTGAATTCCCCACTGGAGCTGAAATCAATTTTCTCCTACAGTGAGGAGAAAGCATGTCTAGCAATGATGGAGACGAAGATTTGAAGGCGGGACTCCCGGGCTCTATTCCAATCAGCAACACAACTTGTGTTGGCTTTAGCACATCATATAACTTCTTGGTGAATGCTCTCTCAACAGTAAGATAGACATGTTCTTATTACTTTAAGGTCATGTTCAGCAAGCAGTCAGAAGTTTACACCTAAAGAAGCACTCATCTCAGACCTTTTTTTACTTAAAATTACAAAAAAAAAAAGCATAATTTGACTCTTGCTGCTCCAAGTGCTTAATAGGCACAGGAATGGACTTAAAGATCATGCTAAAGGACCTGTGTGTAGCAAATCCCACTCCTTTAATTTGCCGGCTTGTAGGATGCAAACTGACATAGGAACATCCACATCATTGGGCAAAACCATATCACCTTTCTCCATTCAAACACAGATTTTATTTGCTCCTTGAGCCATGGGCCTCCCTTCCGCATAAGACAGCACATGCCCTGATACTTCTCTCAGGAAGGCTGTTGCAAGACCACGTATGAGCACTTTACAGTTCTACAACACCTGTCACCAAAGCACTTTGAAGTGCTATTACAAAACAGCATCTACCATCAGCTGCTTTTTTATTTCATGTGTGGAATTGTATCAATTGTCATATTTATCTTTCAGAACATATCTACTATGAGGGACCAGTCATACTGGGAATCAAAGAAATCCCACAGGTAAGTTTGTCACAGCTATGCTCCCAAATAGTAGGACTTTCTAGATGGTGTATAGTCAGAAGATCACAACCAACAATGTTAGCACATGTGAAGTTCTCCCACATAGCATGCAGGACCTGGTAATATGTGGATGACAAATCTTTTTCACCACGAAATGAAGCACATTTGATTAAAGCATTAGGAAAGTCATCATTATCCAGAGAGGTGGTTTCATGGCATTGGGTGTCTTCAGACAGTGCTGAGATGTGCTCCTTCAGTTCTTTTAGTAGACTTCTCTCCATTACTCTTAAAATGGCAACAAACAAATCCTCCAAAGGATTCCTAAAACACGAGCGAGCAGAATAATTTGGAGATGCTCATTCATTCTTATTGGCTATAACAGCTATTTAGATAACTACTGCAATAATACTTTTTCCACTGTAGATATACAGTGTTAGATCTAAAAGATAGATCTCCTCTAAGTTGATATTGACAATGCAAGCCATAAAGACTAGGAACATTTTCTCTGGACTCAAGGAGCCTTAAGAGAAGAACTTCTTAGAAAGGTGAGAAAGTGCTCTAGGCATTGCTCATATTGAGTTTCCTGCTTATCAACACCAAAGGTGCTCTTTGTGAGCGGCCTTCCTCCATACTGAACTAAATCTTCTTCCTAAACTTCAGTCAAATTGCATTGCAAAGCAAGACAGGTCCTAAATGCTAGAAGCACCATGATCTCTCTTAGCTGCGTGCAACTTGAAACTATCTATATGTTTGACCAGGGAATAACAGAAGGTTATTAGCCAGGTACCTGAAGAACCTAGATTGAAAGGAAGAGGGAAAGATATAGATCATCAAGACATGTGGTTGAGAATGTGAGAAAGAAAGAACTAGGACCATCATGAAAACTTGCACTAAAGATGTAACCATCACAAGAGGGTCAAACGCTCTCATAGATTTACTCAGACTTTCAGTAGCTGACATAAACCTACATCACAGTCTCAGAGAAGATCTGGGGCCTGCTCAGGACCAGCCTGATCCAGGCACAGAAAAAAAAGGAGACAGAGTCAGAATGGGGAAATAGAATGAGAACATAAGTCCTGGAAAGCTGAGTTTGCTGAGACCTGTTCTACTGAGAACAAAAATGCTGTTTCATGGAGAATCAACCCTCTGTAATAGCGCCTCTCCTTCTCCAAACATCTGAAGGGAGTAGTTTTGACTATTTTTTAAAAAAGTTAGAGCTTCTTTAAGGTTGAGATTTCTGCATTGCAATGATTTAATTCTCCCACAGAAGTAATTACTAGTTCTTTCAACCACACGATTTGAAACTAAGCTCCCTCTAGTTTTATCATATAGTAATTCATCACAGATCCAATCATCTACATACGTGCAAATTTTATCTTCTATAAAAGATTGTATGAAGTGATAGCAGTGTACAGACTAAACCATAGGACTGGAACAAGAGAAGTGCCAGAAAACTGAATCCTTCTTCCCTTTCTTACTACTAAATAGCACATGCCATACTGTGGTTGCTCATAAGGAGCATGAGAAACCGCACAGTTTCAGAAAGAATTTTTATACATCAAAACATTTTGTTCCCCTTGCACGGTTTTACTTTTGAACTTCTTGTGCTGTCAGTATTGATATTCCTGATGAGAGGCTTTTGGCAGAAAATATGGACCACTCCTTTACCAGTTCTGCAACACATTTGGACTGCAAGATTTTTGAGGGATTTAATGGGAAAAGTATTATTTTGTTACTAGGAAGAGGACTCTCTCACAGAAGCAGCAACAGTTATTTAGTACTTGCTGTCTAATCTCTTATTTTGTGCTTGTCTCATACAGGGAGAATACACTATTTCAGCAGTGCTGACTAATGAAGATGGCCTCACTGTTGCTTGTGCTGATTTTAACGTGAAAAATTATTTGGATTATTATTAGCAACAAATAAACAATGTGCCCAAAGTCATTTAATTAAAGCTACAGATCACCAAAACTGTCCAAGCTAAGTGAACTACTTGCATGCTACAAAGACTTTGAAGGAAATAATTCCCACATAGTGGTTTGAATGCTATTTTTCTTTGTAATTCTCTCTTTTCAAGATGTCAGTAGACCCTCTAGTGGTAATCTTATCTCTAAATGCACACTGTAACCCACTTTGTGCTTCTAACATACACAGTTGCAAATAGCTGTTGATACCAGCATTCTGGCCTCAGAATGAAAACAGCACCAGGCAGAACAGGCGAGAGCCTAAACAATTTTTTTGCAATGAGTCACAGAGGCAAAGTTTTTAACACATGCTAAAGACAACTTTCATACGTATTACCTATTGAACAGTTACAGCACTCCACATTTTGCAATCTTCCTTAAGGACTGCCTGGAACCTCTGTTAGTATAGATCTTGTTACAGCCACTAAAGAAGGACCAAACCATATGGATATATCTTTTTTTCCCTACAGTGTTCCATGTCCAGTCATTTCACTCACATCACTCCAGTCTTCAGGAATCTATTTTAATTTCTTTCCTCTTTTTTTTTTTTTTTTTTTTTTTTTAATATTTTTAGCAACACATGAATCATCCTGTTTCTAAGCTATGCATTCTACTTGCTTCTCAATAAATTCATAATAAAACAATATTTTTCCTCATTTATATCTAAGAGCATTCCAAAACTTAAGTCAAAACAAAGTAGAAAAAGAAGAGGGAAAAAAGAGGGAAACAAATGTAATTCCCCCTCCTCCCCCTGCCTCCCCCTTTTTTTTTTCCTAACTTGAAATATTAGTCATATTTGTGTGTGTGTGTGCATGCACATATAATAGCAGAGGACAACGCAT
Source organism: Eudromia elegans (assembly GCA_003342815.1). Lineage (NCBI taxonomy): Eukaryota > Metazoa > Chordata > Aves > Tinamiformes > Tinamidae > Eudromia > Eudromia elegans. Next base: position 1,414,704 of record PTEX01000197.1, read on the forward strand.
TCTTTGCTTTAAGAACAGAGCCCGAAAAGAAATACATACAGTCACATCTCAAGTTCCTCAGTGCAGCACATCACTGAAACCTCTCTCTGTTCCAGGAGCCTTTGCAGATGGTATGACTGATCAGTGGGTAACAGATCACAGGACAGAGGACCCAGTCAGCATCTTGGGTTGGAGACCATGACACTGGTGACCTGTTCGTCACCAGTGGAAGTCACCTCAGAGGAAGGATCAAGATTGGGGTTGTGTGCTGATTCAGGGAGCAGAGAGAGGGAAACAGAGCCACAGGAGTGTCCTGGAGCTGAGTGCCAGCTAATAAGGCAAGGTAGCAAGCACCAGACCACGTGCCTTTTCTTATTCTCAACAGGCATGGCAAGGGCAGCAAAGGTGGCGGCTGCATGGGAACTTTGGCATGAGATGTCTTTCCTACACACCCATATAATTTTGGTAAAAACAAATTCCTGAGCAAAAAGAGCAACCCTGCTGTGCAGATGACCAAGACTGCAGAGCAGCCAACAGCTGGAGGGCACAGGATAGTGGCTTGTCTCCCATGTGCGTGGTGCAGTTCTTGCTCACCATCCCAGCAATGACGAGCATGTCTGACACCTAGCTCATGTCAGGCAGGCTTACCACTGTTGAACATGAACCAGCAAGCACTACAAACTGGGACCCAGCACATGCAACATACTGCAGTTTCAGCTCTCTTTAATTAAAATCTGACCTGGAGGAAAAAAAAAGGGGGGAGGAGGGAGAGAAGAAGAAAAGAAAATGAAACAGGAAAGGAAAGGTCAGTGGTCTTATCACAGCTGTGGTTACTGCTCTCTAGATCAGGGTTCAGTCGTGCTAACTCGATGCTGTGTTGGAAATAGCGGTTTCCAACAATTTGCAGAAGTCACCATAGTTATGAACATCTAAAATACAGCAACTAAGAAAAAGGTGTCACAATCAGATACATGCCTGATTATGTGTACTATTTCTCCTCACCTTAGTAGCTGAGATTTATCATTCCCTCCATTGCTCCCATAAAACCTCAGAAGTTAGACCTCAAGAAAAAACAGCAAAAATGCATTTGGCAGTTAGTACTCGCACAAGAGTCCACTTGCTCAACTCTTTCCCACTGCAACCACAGAACAAAAGCATGACTAAAATCCCAATAAGCCTGCCACTGAATTGCTTTGTCTGTTATCTGATGAGGGATTTGCCAGATGAAAAACAAAATGAAGGGAGGAGAGCAAAGACAGCTTAAACACTTCCCCTCAAAATCAATCCCATAATAGCCAAGTTCCTCTTAGCCAAATTCAGAACGTTGCTACACCTTGGACCATGCGTAGAAAGTCCTCCAGGCCCACAATAGCAAACAAGGCAGCCTTCACCTCCATGTGGTGCGAGGGTTTCCCCAGAACATCTAAGGGTAGGAGCTGCTGGAGGAGGTCCCAGCTGACCATAAAGGGGGAATTTCATCATCTCAAGAGTGACAGACTGCCTGCCTCACATGAACACTTACTAAAGAGCTTCATTCCTAGCACCATCTGAACAGTATTTGGCTTCCTATCACATTGTTTGCTAGTTTTATGTTGCAATTAGTCTGAAGAACCAAGACTAAATCTTAAATCCACACTTTAAGGATTAAACTGGATCTTTCATCATAGCAGGACACTTTGTCATACCACAAAGCCATGGAGTTTCCTTGTCTAAAAGTCATTCAAAGACTAGCAACTCAAGGCCTCAGTCGCTGTCTAAATCCAAAAGGGACTCTTCCTCTTCAGCCTAAGACACACATCAGATTTTCCTTCAGTTCTTGCTCCTGATCAGACACTCTTGTGCATGATCAAGTATCACAAACAGGCCTCACCTTCCTCAACCCCAGCACAGCTAATAAATCTCCCAATGTCCCAGGTCTGTGATATTTAGGTACTATTGCACCTGAATTCAAATACAAGTACTGTAGTTCTCTTACCAAAATAGCCTCAAAAAGCTAAATAAGGGAATGGTAGCAACATTCAGGCTCTGAATATAGCTCAGCTGTACAAATGTGAGAGCAATATCCTCCAGAGGTTTGCAGCCCTAGCAAAGAAGTAGTTGGATTTTGCAGAAACAAGGACTTGTGAAATTCCAGCCAGCTCTCCCTGAAGTCAGGAGTATGAGACATGAGTAGACTTCACAGGCGCATGTGCTGCCCAAAGTTCTACATGAGGCAAAACTGCCTGAACTGGAAAAATCTTTCTGATGTTACTTTTGTTGTTTTGGAAAGTGCTGCTACTCTTTTCATTAAGATCAACTTTTCAACTACCTTCTTGTGTATGTCCAATATAGCCCTAAAATAGTCCCAGAATGGCTATGTTTTATTCCTCTCCAGCAGTTTCATTCTTCACGCCCAGTTTTAGGCAAGGGAATATCATGAAGTATCTAGCTAAAGTATAGACTCCAGTCTTTTTAATTCATTCTGAACTAACTCTCCAAGAAGTGAGAAAAGCCTTGCAGAAATGGATGAGACGAGTCCAGCCCCAGGGCTCTGGCACATATAGCCATCAACACACAAAAATACAATCAATAAACAGTTAAAACAGAGATGAAACAGCTACTGCAAAGTTTCTGTTAACAAACAGCCTCGTCGCAGAGACTTGAGCCACACCTGCCCTTCACAGAGCATCTCTGACAGGCAAAGTTCAAGATTAACAGACACAAATTCTGTGTACCCACAGAACACAGTGGTGTTCACCCACCACTCCTCTATGTCAACGTACCCCTAGATCTGTGTAAAAATCTAAAATCTGTGGGGTTACAAATACAGCTCTTGCCCATCCATTGTTATGTGGCTGTGCACTGCAGAGACCTGTGTTTCTGTGCAGTAATAGAGTGGGACTCCTCTGGAGGACTCTCTCCTGAACAACAGTTCTTTACTAGATGAACCTGACACTTGTAACACTATTTAACCACCCTGCAAGCACGTACCTCAAGGGAAGGATGCAGCAACTTCCTCATGCGGTTTAAGGGAGCTGGTTGTGGCAGGTATGAGGATGGAATCCACACACGGTCTCCTGGGACAGAGAGAGAAGAATCCTGCTCGTTTTGCTCTGCCTGCCTTCCAAATAGCTCCAGTTTCCCTCAATACCCACATCTCCAGCAAACCCCAAAATAAATATTCTGGCTTAACACTGGCTGGATAACGTGGACTGCTTTAAAAATGAGTCAAAATTTTGAATTAAGTAGTAGTTCTCTGCAGAGTTAAATCGACAGGCTTATTTTCCTACTGTCTATTCTCTTCCTTCACTGCTTCACCTGGTTTTCTTCACACAAAGTTCTTTGTGGCAGGGACTATGTGTTTTTATGACACTGTCCTAACCTGTCATTGAAAGCTTCTAGATTTATGAACACAATCAGCTTTTCCCCATAGCTGTCTCACAGGCCTCTCTAGCTCAAATGCACAGGGTGCTGGCCTTGAATTGGCCCTAGTCTCAAAGTGACATATTCACCAAAGGATAGGTCCTCGGTGCATAGGTGCCAATGAGCCTGAAAGATTCAGAGAGGAATAACAACCATCAGCCAGAAGACTAATTTCCAAACAGGATTCAAGCATGGGGGAAATGGAGAAATTCTGAAGAAGAAAGACAGAAATTAGGCAGAGAAGATGTTCTCAAAGGGCCCAGTATGAAGTTCAGAAGGATTTCTGTCCACAGGGCATTTTGTCTCTAAGGGTCACTGGGCCAATCAGCCTGCCAGGCATAAGCTTGCAAGATGGCAAAACATCCCTTGCTGGCCTTGTGATAATGCCTGCACTATCCAGTTATACAATAAGCCCTAGGTTGTTTTCCTAACCCAGGTTGCAGCTGACAAAGGAAATATAAGCTGCTGTTGTCTTGCACTACAGTAAAGCAGCCCTGCACATACTTTTCTTCTCCTGCCTGCTATCTGCCTTCTTCCACTCGGTTGCACAGATGCCATCAGTGCAAGAGCATGGCACTCCCAGGTTGAGCAGGGAACAACTTAAAAGAGGTTCAAACTCCAGTCGCTTTGATCAAGAGAGCGGTTCCGCCAGAGCCAAAATAAATATTTACCAATAATCTCGTGCCTTCTGTTTGCTTGCGTGGCTCACATTTTATTAGCTTTCCAATGGTAAGTTTTATAACTGGGGTTAGCAAAGTGATAAAATGCACAGACTATTTTTCTCTGTGCTGATTTGCTTCTCCTCAGTTTGACGCAGCTTTACCTTGAAAAACAGATACTTTAATCAAGGATGCTCTCTTGCCTCTTGCAATTCTTCATCAGTCCTAACCACCTTAAAACATCAGTTAGAGCAGAAGGGGAACAAGTCATAATTAGGTTTCTCTGCTTAATACTTAAAATGCTTTTTTGCTAGAGTTCCCAGAGCAGAGATCCTTGAACTGCAGAGCAGATGGTGATTTATCTCTCCTCTCTACCTTTCTCCCAGCACAGTGTTATACCTGGGCTCCCACAGGACCACTTTGGTGCTGAAACATGAATGACCATAGGATCAGAACAACATCAACTCAGAAGATGCCAATAACTTTCTCTCTCTCACTCACCATCCCTGAAATGAAAACTGCAGTGTATGCACAAGAACTTTTACTTTAATCCCAAACACAATGCCCATGATTTTACACATTCTTTCAACTTGATTAATTGAAGCTGTGACTGAGCTATTTCCCATTCTAAAATTCAAGAGAAAGAGAAGCCAAAAGAAAAATAAACATTTTTGTTTTGTGTTTATATTTTCTAGTTCAAACTGCTCAGACAGGTAACTAAATCAACCTGCATCTGTTAGCTGGAGATATCTTTATTTTATCTAAATAAAAATCAAAACTGAACCAATTTGTGGCTCAGCAAAAGACAAAGCTGTTAGTGGCTTTCTGGTCACACCATGGAGTTACTATTGCTATGTAGCAGGATGAGAAAATACTACTCAGCCTTTACTGTTGAATTTTATGAATGGAAAAATGTTTTTGCCCCAAAGCTTTTGTTTATTATTCATAGTTTGATCTGTTTCCGAAGAAACAGAAAAGGAGTTTCAAATTCAAAGTCTTCCTCGACATTAGGGAACTGCAGATCCTGATCAAGAATACATGACATTTTTTCCATCTCTAATTCTTTTATCAACATCTCCAAGGATAAATATGACAAAAGATATGAAAGAGTTTTTAAATACATCAGTTGCTTGTGGATGATGCATACAAATAATCAAATAGGCCTAAAGTCAGTATCAAGATGAGCAATTTTAGAACATGGCAATGAAACAACATGGCAGTATTTTTCACCTCCAAACCACTTCTCCTTGCCCACACAGATCCCTCGGAGCCCTGTCTAGAGTGGCAACTTGCTCCAACTCTGATATTTACAGAAAAAGAAAAAAAAAGACAACATGAACACTAAACCAAACATCACCAAGATAAGAAACTTTTTTTCCTCAGACTCAAGCAGACTCTTAGATATCTTGGGGTTTACCACTCAGCAGTGTGGTTTCATTTAGGATGAAAATCCCAACAGCGGTAACACAGCCAAAACCAGAAAGCCTTGGAAGATCTGCTCAGTCTCAAAGGATGAGCATGCAGACCATACAAAGCAGTTTGCCTAAAAAGAGTGGTGGCTAAAGGATGCGTTAAATAGAGGAGCTTCCCACACACAGGCTGGGGACCCATAGCAGCAATGGAGTACACACTGGTAGGAGGAAGATTCACTCACCAGCTATTTCAAAGGAAGTCTGAAACTATTAAACTGCATCATGATGATAGGAGCTTCTGCAGCAAAACTGGCCAAATGAATTCCCCAGTTGTGTCAACACACTGGAGTTATGCTACAGCTTTATTTGCTTATTTTAGGCTCAGTCAACTCCCTTGCCTGGTTCGTGCCACAAACTCTTCAGCATAACTGAAGGACTGAGGGACCAGCGTGCAGCACTCCTAATGTCACACATGTGGCTGAGGTTTCCGCATTGTGCCCCACCACAGGCTGAAGAGCCATTCAGGAGGCACTACCACGCGATGGGGCTTTTTGGCACAGCCATTTCAAGAACATTCCACTTTTCCTGGATGCCCTTTTCTGCTCCCTCAGTAGTAGTTTGTAGCTACATGCACAGAGAACACCACAGGTTGGGATGAAGGTAAGGAAGATGCAGGACTCTAGGAAACATGGTCATAAACCATGAAAATGCCTAAGTGGTACAACAGGTGCTGTTGTCTACTGCATATTTTTGTGCCATCTAAACCAAAACCACTCTGTTACTAGAATCTCTACAGAGATGAATGGGATTCTCTTAGAGAAAGTTGTGTCTAAGGTCACAGGCCTCTCCAAGTGCTCTTAAGGCTATACTAAAGCAGCTAAAACACTTCAGGAAACCTGCTCCAGTGCTGCCAGCCCATCTTTGCTGCATTAGAGGCCCCAGGAAAGTGCTGAGGCCACTCGTGCCAAGCTCGTACTCTCTGCCTCTGTTACATGCTACTATCCCTTCCCTTATCCCACTACTCAGGACAGGGTCACCCTGACGCAAGTCTGTTACCCAAATGGAATCAGCAGCTCTTCCCTTCTGGGTTTGCCTCACGTTTTTGTCTGATTTAACACCTTGAACTGGCTCTGCAGTGGTCACTACTGCCACGGCCAGAAGGAAGGGGAATGAGGCAGCAGGTTATGAGCAGCTTGAGCTGCTGGGGGAATGTCAGCTATGTGCAAGGCAGCCTTGAATCCCTCTCATATTCAAGGAAATTTAAACATGTTAAAAAAAAAAAAAAAAAGGCTGTAATTCCAGCCCAACCAGGCTCCAAGAAAGGATCCAGAATCTCCTCTGAAGCTCAGGTGGTCCCGCAACAAATCCAGCCTGCTCCTGAGGAGGAAGCCTCTGGCCCCCTCTCAGCCATAAGCCCACTTCACCCACACAGTCTGCAGCAAGGCAATACTGTGCTGAGACAAACTCTTTGCAGAGGTTTTCCCCTTCATTGGAAATTAGCTGAAATAAACCCCGTGACATCCTTCAGCCTCAAAGCTTCCAGGACTAGTGCACTCCAGGCTTTTCATTTTAAAACAGCTTGGTAACATTTAATTGACATTTTATGAAGTTTAAACATCAGCATTTGAACAAGTCATCTGATCTTACTAAAAGAAATCCCCTCTTACCCTCACTACGAGTAAATTATTTTCAGAGCCCTTCAACTTCACCGAGTGAAGGCAGAGGGAATAAAATAAATGAAACAGAACTTCTCATCCCATGCAGACCAAAAAAAAAAAAAAAAAAAAAAGCAGGCTTGCTTGTGTTTTTTCCATGAAGTAAAGAAACTCTGCCGTGGCCACCCTCTGCACACTCTTTCCCTGCTTGTTGTGCTGCCTAAGTATAAGTTATAGCTTATTTTTCTCTTTGCAGACCAATGCCACTTAGCAGCTGGTGAGATGCTGCAAGAGCCAGGACTTGTGCAGCGAGCACCTAATGAGCGTGGGACACGTCCGTGCAAGGCCTGCAGCCAAGGCCCGGGACATCCCTGCCTGCCGTGGCTCTCCGAGAGATGGCACTGTTAACCTTCTGAGACTGATGTGTCCCCACTAAGGATGAACATTCTTTTTTTTTTTTTTTTTTTTGAGGAATGCAGTACACCATTGCAAAAGCTCGGCTGAAAAAATAAAAAAATAGAAAGCCCTTAAACATACAACAGTGTTATGGTTGTATGAGCGTTTCTCTAGTGCAACAAAATTTTGAAGGGCTGCCTAAGATGCCTACCTGGTACAAGGTGATGTTATACAACAATCTCCCTCAAGCAGCTACGGGAACTGTTTTGTTTCTAACCCTCTGACACCTGGACCTGGCCCATTCAAAGTCCTTTTTAATTTCATTAACTGCCTACACCCTTAATGCACTGCGAGGCAGAACACCTTGCTGGCTCCAACTGAGCAGGAAAACAATAAACGCACTTTATCACTCGGGATGTGTTATCGCAGCTCAGCGTCCTGACTCACATCCCCCGAGCAAACAGCAGTGGCGGCTGGGGACAGCAGCACTCCTCTGCCAGGGGAGTGCCACCCTGCACCTGAGCACATGCCCGAACTATGGCTACTTCCTGGACACCTAAATAGCACAAAACTACCTTCCTCAGCAGTTTGCAGCAAGAGCTGAGGGGACACATTCCTTCCTGCTGTGTCTTGAAGGGCCCATTAATCTCCAGGGAAGAAGTAGCAGTGCTGCAAAAATTACCAGAACTCATCTGTTGGCACTTTTATGCCCCAGCTTGTCCCCACAGGAACATGGCTTGCTCACTGAAGGAAGGTAACTGAATGAGCTACTGTCTCACTCCTCACAAATTTGGAAGGAAGTTCTAAGTGAGGAGAAAACACTGCTGAAACATACTGAAATCATCTCAGCTCATCACATTTGGATAATATAGACAGAAGCTTTATGTGTAGACTCCACCCTTGCCACATTTACAATAGCACAAACCTCTTCCATCTATTTATTTATTTTCAGAAGAAAGATGACAACGAGAAAGTATTTGCTGAATTTTAACTTCTCAAACATGCCCAATAGCAGTGGAAACAACAGGTGGGAAGAAACTAGCCAGCCATGACCTGCTGGCTCTCCCTGAGCTGCATTTGGCCTCAGTCAGAAGAAAATCAGTGGTCAGAGACTCAGCATGTGACCTGCTCACCTACACCAATTCTGCTTTCAGGGCTTCAGCAAACCCGCAAACGAGTGCTGCTGGAAGGTCCATAGATGCTCGGCCTGCCTTTTTCAATCAACAGCCCAGATGAGTCATAGTAAAGATTGGAGCGTCTGTATCTTTTTTTAGAGATTTAAAAGTTCCCATAGCCGCTTTTTTTTTTCCTTCTCCGAAACTTGGCCCTTCCCTTTCAGAACTGCAGCAACTACCAGCAAATGAGGCTTTGCAAGCTACGTGCTTGCTCTGGGATTGCAGTGCCCAACTTCCTGGCTGGACAGGCCGCAACTTCTCACCACATGTGAGTGCTGTACACCAGGTTCTCCTCAAGGATCACATAACACACATGGATGGAAGCGCTGACCTGCATATGTGCAGTTAGCTCAGTATCTCTCAGAAAGGTTGCCTTTGCTCCCTGCAAGCAAAGTCTGCACCCTCCCTGCTTCCCACCTAGGCCACTAGAGGATGATGAAGGGCTGGCAATACCAAAGAAAACCACTTTCCAAGAGCTCTTGCAGTGTGGAAGAAGAGATGCCCAAAAGAACTGATTCTCTGGCAACAAACTGCTTCCAATTACCAGCTTTCCTGAGCAGATTGGCAGCCACTACCACCTGAGGCAACACCTCTGCCATCATAGGAAGACTAGAGCTGTCCTACAGTCAGGGCCTTCTGAAAGAGACCACAAGGACTGGACCATGAGCCTTATGACTTGTATTCCTGGGCCCTTGTTTGTTGGTGTGCATCTAGCACAATACATCAACACAGTGCAAGTACCATGAAAATAGAAAGTTTCCAGTTAAGCAATCCTCTTCATTTTTATCAATGCCATTTTCCTAGGACATTAATGTGTGAAGAGATATTCATCACTTAAGTGTTAATGACTTAAAAATTATCTGTGTCCACACAATGAGATGATTTCAACCTGTGTTAAAGAGAGCCCCCTCCTCAGGAACCAGAATAAGTGTTATAACTCTGGTGCTATTGCTGGTCTAGCCCTCTGACCTAAGCAGACAGCCAAAAATTCAGGGAGCGGCAAGTTTCCGTTAGATGCGGATTTGGTAGCTAAGGTGTTCCTTCCATCCCTCGAAAAGAATGTATAAACTCCATTTTTCTCTGCACCTCCCTTCCCTCCCTCCCCTTCCCTGTGAATACAGCAATAATCAAACAAAAGAGAGCACTGTATTTGCATTCTCAAGCCCCCTTCCAAACTCATACTTGATTTAAAAGCCTCTTCAAACTTTGACAGAGACTCCAAGTATTCCTGCTGCAGGACTGAAGGGCACAACCGGTTACGGCTGTGCCAGAGATTACTGTCTGTCCAGGGGGACAGCTGAGCGTTGTGCATATCCACTCCCAAGCCACCCCATTTATAGGCTGGTATATCAGCAAGCTCAGTAATATTAGGCATTAACACAGCTGCCTGCCAACTGCAGTAGGCCCATATTCTGTTGGGTAACATCTTCAATTGCCAGCATAAGAGTCATCAGACTTTTTCTTAGCATTACTCTCAAACTGCTAGCCCTTACCTGCTGTCTTCCCACATCCCACTGTTTCACAGCTGCCCTTCTCCATCAGGCCAGCACTGATAACCACACCACCACACACTGGGTGGGTCCATGGAGCCGACCCTGTGAAAAAACAAAGTTGAGAGTGTAAGGGATGCTGGGTTTATTTTTGGTTTCCTGAGCAGCTCCCTTCAGAGTAAAGGAGCAGAAATGGGGATGGGGTGCACATTCACCAGCAGTTAGCCATTAGGACAGTCGTCCTCTGTCATTAAAAGAGCACCATCATTTTATCTGCTCCTTTCAGCCCTTTCATATTTGAAAAGTTAACAGCCAACCGAAACCCCTCTAGCATGTCACAAGCATGTTTAGGGCAGAGGTACAAGTATTTCCACCTTTCAAGTTACATTAGGGACCTTATTTGTTTCTTACTACTAGCATAAATGGTGGGCCTCAGATTTCCTCTCTTCAATCAGTTGCAGTGAGGTTAAGTCTATTTGCAATTTCACTTCAGTGCCTGCTGAAACATTTACTGAAATCAACAAGAAAAAAACATTTCACTTACTAAGGTAGGAATTAAATTCTCTCTTTCCAAGCAGCCTTGAAGTATTGCTTTCTGCTCTTTATCACCAAGTCTCACAAGAAGGGACTCTTCCACTTCTGCTCACAGAAATGAAAATGAGGGATGATAAGTATGATCTGAAAACTTCAATCTGCGTCACTCTGAATAAGGCTAAGATAGTGCTTTCAAGGAGAAGTTTGATACTGTCTTAAATTCTTTTGTTTAGAGTTTAAGACTATTTGCAAAAAAAAAAAAAAACCACTATGAAACTGGGTTTCTTCTCTTTTTCAAGGCAGATTCTTATGACTTGAGAGTTTTAGAAGGAATATTTGCTTATTTTTCTCCCTCCAGCTTTAGGAATATTAAGATGGCTAGCCATGGACTTCTGTATTTTTAACAGAGAATATAGATGTTTCTGAACTTAGTACAGAATGCTCACATGCCTTTTGTGAAGAAGAAGAGCACGGAATGCCTAAGAAAGCACCTCTCAATTATTCAGGCCCAAAAATCACTTACTCCATTAGTTTCCCCATTGCCAGGATGCCTTTCAGACTGGCCAGAACCACCATTCTAGCATTTAATAAAAATAAGAGGCCTGCTTAGCATATCCTAAGAGGGCACAGCCTCTTCTTTCCTCTGTGACCATGATATTAAAATATTTAAAAATATTTATAGCACTTATTTTCCCACTGCACTAACAGCTAATGCTGAAGTACCTGAACTATTTTGCAAATTGACATGAGCTCAGTGAAAGAGCAAAAAAAGTCAAGCAACATGATTAAAAGTTTTTTTAAGATACTCAGTTTATTTCCTTTTCATTAAATGTTGGTGCTGGCAGTAAATACATGAAAAGCAAAAGTATCATGAATATTCCTCTTAAACAGCATACAATATTACTGGCCTCCAACTTCATGATTGGGTAACTGTCATTACCACTTGGTTTCTGAGGGAAACTGAAGCCCATAACACATCTGGGAATTTTCTACATATCCAGATTCCCACTCCAGCATCCCTTGTAGGAAACCTGTTGTCCCTCACATGGACATACCTTGGATCCTCAGGTGGAAAATGACACAAATAAACAGGCTGCTGCAAATAGCTGCCATAGCACCCAGTCAGAAAGACTGAGTTACTAACTCAGATACGAAGTAGTGTTGCCCCAAAAGCAAAGCAGGAACCAGCCTGTGACTCAGCTGCTCCCAGCCTAGTTTCACCCTCCTCCCATGTCCCTTCTGCATTGGCAAAGGAGTCAAATCGAGCCAGGTACCCAGCTCTTCCCACCTGCACACACTGGGGCAATGTGGGACCTCCAACACCCTGTGAGCTTTGCTGGCAGCTAAGGCCCAGACAAGCCCCAAGCACACACTGGCAGAGGCTCCCACCAGCAAACACCAGTTTCTTGCCCAATCACTGCAGCAGCAGACAGCACCAGGTGTGCTATTTAACCAGCCCGGGTGGGGCTCTTATCCTTTACAGTCAGTCCCCGAGATACTTTGTCTTGAGTCAGCTGCTGGCAGCAGTCCCGGTGAGGCAGTCTGCTTTGCATCTTCTGTCCCAGGACGGCCCTCAGGCCAGCAGGAAGATGGGCACACGGTGGTACGCCTCTACTTGGGAGGCTGTCGCACCTTCTTTTTGCTAACATACACTTTTATAGAAAGTAATAAACTAGGTCTAGAAGCAGCTGAATCAAAATAGAATTTGAACTATTTGGCTAAACCTGCACAAACCCATATGAGTGCACTTATGTGAGCTGACAACCGGTTTTTATCTGGTTAATGTTCATCAATTAATTATAGACCAGCATGTCCACACCAGGCTCTCTCTGTGATTTAGCCAAGTCAATTTTCAAAAACAGCTTCTACTAACCCAGTTTCAAGTGAACTGTAGAACATATTTCATTACTCAGGGCACCAGCCTATGGTTGGGACTCGCGGGCATCCAGCGTGCATAAATGCTGCCCTTACAAGCTCATTACAGAAACTTGCTGTGCCTGATTATATCATCAGTGCCTATCCCAGCACTCTCCCAGGGACTACCATGCTCCACCACAAAGTTAACAGAAAGGAATATATGTCCTTGTCTTATCTGCTTCATCTGAGAGCATAAACTGCTAAGAGAGGTCTGTGCTAAGACCCTAGCCTGCAAAAAGAGGGTAACTAACAGCTGAAGAGCAGTAGCATCTTAAACAGCTGCAGCTGTTTCCCCAGTGAACGTGATTCAGAGCCTCAGTGTTCAAGAGCTGAAGCTGAGAACATAGCAACAATTCTTGCAAAATATTTTGCTTCTTGTCTTTTTTTTTTTTTCCCTCTTCCACACAATTTTTTAACCTCTTGGTGTCTGTGCTGAGTCCCTACCTAAAATATGTTTTGTGGTGGAACATGGTTGCTACTTGATCTGTGGCTTGCTAAATTTAGCTAAACACAGCTTGTATAAAATGGTTCTCCTGAAATGTCAGTAGCCACACATAAGGTTGCCAATGTCATCTATCCAGGAAGTGTGACACCACGGCAGTTACATTGTGTACTTAAAATAATAGTAAGACTCTGTGGAGATGCAACCATAAAATTGAGTCAAAAAAAAAAAAAAGACAGACTTCAAGAGAAAGAGAGTAGCTTTTTGAACTTGACTGGAGTCACTGAAGACTGAAAAAAAGAATGACATGCCTCAAGTGTCTTTGACAACACAGAGTTAAAATAGAAAAGGGACTTGTAACCTAAAGGAATGGTAGACACAAAGGAAAAAAAGAATAGACCAGCATAACATATAATTCCTTTCCTTCTTCTTAAGTTACCAAGCATTTGATATCACCATACAACTTGTAAATACATGATTTTGGTAGAAGTATCAAATACATAACTAATTCTCCATCTGACAAGGCACTGTGATCCATGGAAATGCCTTTCCTAGGATCTTCATGAGGGTGATACCAGCAGCTGCTAGAAAGCTCTCCTTTTGTACTCCGTAAGTAGCTGCTGCTCCCTGTGCAGCATCACAGGGAATCAAAGTCAGATGTGGGAAGCATCAGCCTAAGTCTATAAATATTCCCAAAGCAGCTTTGCTTTTTTTTTTTTTTAAGCAACAGAAAGAATGACTGTATATGAACTTAAGTCCATGTTTAGAAGTTCAGAAAAGCAAAAACAAATAATGACTTTTTTTTTTTAAAGTTACTCTGATAATATCTACAGTCATGGAAGCAGCAAGAGGCACCTGCTCCTGTAGAGTATCAGCTCAATTTATTCCATGCCCAATTATGAGAGAAAGAGGGCAGAAACAAGCACCACGGGCCTCCCACCTTAATCTTGTGTAAAGGATTAAGGCAAGGACCAGCCTGTGAAGCTAAACTCAAACTATTTCCTGGCTAACTAATGTAATGAAACGTAATGCAAGCAGTGGGTTGCACCAGCTGCTGCATCATTGCCAAACCAAAGACAGATGAGCAAGCTGAGACAGCCCAAATAGAAAAGGAGCACGCTGTTAACCCCACCTTGCAAATCCTCCCCTGCCTCCATACACCAATGTCATGCCCAGGCCTTGGGGTGGTCCCAGAGATAAATAAGCTTCTCTCTGTAGGCACCTAAGGCTGCTTAGCTGCTATACAGGCTGGCATGTGATAAACTGAGGGTTGTGAGTCAGGCTAAGCTGATGGAAGGAGAAGTCTGAGTGCAGGTGCAATTAAGGATTCATTAGCATACAAAATCCTCACAGTTCTCACCCAAAGCCTGTGGCAAAGCTAAGTAGCAGCCAAGCTATACTGGTTTAGGGGTCTTGTGGTTCTTGTTCTAGGAAATGCACAAAAATGGTGGGGGGGAGGCCTAAAGCAAAGGCCATGTTAAAGAACAATTCTGCTGTAGGACCTTGAGGGAAAGAGGTATGGGGTGGAGTGGAAGCAAATGCATTTGGGCTGGAGAAGGAGCTTGCTTCAGCAGTGCTGCCTCATGTCTGTCTGATCCCACAGTTAGAAAAATTATCATATCTTCTTCTCTCAGTAGACAAATCCCCCAGTCTTAATGATGTAAAACAACCCACTGGGCCTCAGATTTAGCTAACTGGGTACCAAAGAGCCATTTTCAAGGCTGAAATGCTTGAATTTTTTTTGCACTGTGAGAGCAAGGTGAAGGAATGAGGGATTAACTGTGAAAAATGCATGAGTGTGAGGAAACAGAGCTGTTATCCAGTGTCCTCCTATTTACAGAGCTGCCTGACTCTTCAGATAGATAAGCTTTTGGCTCTGGTGGGATGGCTGTGAGAAGGGATAATACAGGGGTTTAGAGAGCAACAGGACAAGAACATGTTTGCTAGGCAACCACCAGTACAGATGCTGTAGTGTTTATCACCAATATTTTGCAGAACTTTCCATAAACTAAAACTGTTGACCTACTTACCCAAGGCCATGCATAATTATCTTCATATTCAACATAAATTAGCAAGATGTGGATGCCATTAATATAGGGACAGTGTAACCTGTATCATTGCTCACATTCAGTGACGTGCAAAGTAATTTTAACTATATATAGCCAATAATTACAGCAGAAGAAAGGGGGAAAAAGTATGATTAGAATAGAAGGGTGGAATAGCCAACATTAAAAAGTGCTGATTCACCTTCCCCCTATTTTACATCTTAATTTTAGGCTATTTTTTTCCCCAAATAAGCATCTCTAGAGCTAACTGAAGATCCTGTGGATGATATGGTTTCATCATCCCAAGACAATAAGAACACTTTTTTTCTTTCAGTCTAGTTAGAAATTTGGAGTCCTAATGATTATGGTGCAAATGAGAAAACTCAAGTGAATCTCGTGGACATGCATACCAAAGTAAGTGTTGCAAGTTAAAAGGGAAACAGGGCCTTTATTTTTAATTAATTCTTATTTAACTCAATATCTAGCAATCAGTTGGAACAAAACTTCTCTTTGTTTAACATTAAACAGCTGCTGTTCCATTAATAGCTGAATAAACTACTAATCTAGGTTCCCCAAGGAAGACCTCCAGCAAGAAAAATCTGAAAGAAATATCAGATATTTAAAAATTGTGCAGGCTTTTTTTTTTTTTTTTTTTCAAGAATGCTGGGGGGAAGGGGAGAGTAGGGGAGATGAGGAGCACTTTACACATGCACAGCTTTAAGGGGCTTTGTCTAAGTTCAGAATTGCTGGTAGCAGGCTTCCAGTTTTCACAGCCAGCTGCAGCAGCAAGTTAAATCAATGCATAAATCTGCCAAACAATTTGAAGAGGGTAAGCCCAGCATGGAAAATATGGGTGTAGAGCTAGACCTGCCCATGTTGGCAGATACTGTCAAATTTGCAGCTCTGCAAAATTTCCAGTCATAAGAAATGAACCCGAAGCATCATCACAGATTTGATCTTCCCTAGGTGCTAATGATCTGGAAACCTGAAGTAGAGTCTTTGACTGCAAGAGTCCCATTCCTGGTATAAATCCTACTGCCCATCAAAAGGAGAGAGGACTGCCCCAGACCGGAACCTGACAGCATTACTCAAATTATACTACTCCGTCTTGGCCGACAGTGGGATAAAATTTAGTCCAGTGCAAATGTTATCCTCATTAAGCCTGTGCCAAGTGATTTGCTAGTTCAGCTAATATGAATGGGCTGTGGGTATCTGAATACAAAATAAGCACTTTCCCCTCTTTAATTATAGTCCTTATGTTTCATGATTTAGGTTGCTCCTGTCATTGTTTGCAAGAGCGGATGGCATTGCATAACAGTGTGTAACACGATACAGCTGCAGACAGGGCTGCTCAACCAGTGCAAATCCAAACAGAAAACAGCTTCTTCTGTTAACCAACAGCTGAACAACAGTAGGGATACCTCACCCATCCCTTTTGCGCTGGTAGGGGTAGGAGCAGGGGCAGGCCTGTTGGCTGTCCCTTTGCCCTGTTTACATCCAGCTTACTATCGTCACCAGGATCTTAGTGAGATTTGACTAAGGCAGGAAGGCAAATTGGTTCTGTTTGGAGTGTTTTTGATATAAGTGTTAGCATGCTTATTTTTAGAAGATGGGAAACTCACCCCAACAATTACCCTTTTGCTTCACAAAATGTGAAACCTTTTTTTTTGAGTAAGCCCTGTACAATCGAGTCCAGCAACACTTCAGCCATCATTTTCAGGACTGGGATTAGTTTGTACTTGACTAGATTTTCACTCATCTGAGGTAAATTCTGTAAAATGAAGGGAGAGGGTTTTTCTTCTTGCATACTTCAGTGCAATACCTCTGAAGTTACTGCTACCAGATAAGCTATGTAGCATAGCACAACCTTATGTGGAGACTCAGACTGAGTGACTTATTTTTAGCTCACATCTCTACCTTAAGAGGTGCCCATTCTAATAATCCAGTACAGCCCCTGCTGATACCATTGAAACTTTCCCAACCCAAGATGTTATATTTAGTCAAAGCGATATTAAACTAAGTCATCTTAAAATCATGCCACTGCTTTAAAGTGTTTCATAACCATTTGTGCATTCAGATTAGTCTGGCACATTGCATATCGATGCTTTACAGGAAAAAGCTGCACCATTTTTAAATTAGTGCAACTTCTAGAGTAAGATCTACAGCGCAACTTTTTGCTTTCACTGCTTGAAACAGAAATTTTAAGTATGTTGACCTGTATTCTAGAATATGAGGTACAGGATTTGTCAAACGAAATGAACAGCTGCACATGCTCTTTTTCCGCAGAGACTGGGGAATTTAGAAGCTTGTAAGTGCTACTAGATATGGCAAGACCACCTGAAAACCCTATAGGTGCCAATTCACAGTCACAGAGATCTGACCTAGAAATCCTCCTCACATGTGGTTCCCAGTTCAGTGTGTTGCACTGAACACACTGTGTATAATGGGACAACTTAGAAAATGCAGGCCTTCTAACAGAGCAGTTTTTCCATCTGGTGCATGCCCAAACCTGATTGAAGCACATCCCATAGCGCCTTGGCTACCAAGTGCAGGTTGCTATTAAACCAACTGCATACATTAGTCGGGAACATTGCTTACTAAGTATGTTCAGACTTTTGGTTGTCTTACAGCTGGCGATTATCTGATCTTCAAAAGCTACCCAGGATTCCAGTGCTGGTGACTGCTATGCACGTGGCTCCATCTCAGAACTGCAGTTTTCTGCAGACTGAGCTGGTTTGCTGCACATGGTTCTCAGTTCAGACCAGCAAGACAGGAGGCGGCATACACAAAGCCTCTAAAACACAGACAGCAAAACATCACTTCTCCACCCATTCAATTATTTGGGATTTTCTCAAGCATTTTTACCCCAAGTGTTTGCAATAGTAAAAATACATGTATTCAGATTCAAGATTTCATTTTCTGGCCTAGGCATCCTAATATTTCTTAAAGCTGACTGCAATACTACATAAAAAAGGATGAAATTCTGGCCCCATGCAAATTATGGCAAAACTCCCACTGATCTGAATGAGGCCACATATTCACCCTACACCTTCCAAAATGTACGAGTCTAGATTTAAAATGCATTTTATAAATATAGCTCTAAACTGCTCTTTCTGGGGCTGGATACCCAAAGAGGGAACATCAGAGTGCATCCTTGCCATATTCTTTAGAAGTTTCCAGGTTTGACTAACTGGGATGAAATAACATTCTGTATTCCCATCAAAATTTAGCAAAATTAGTTAAGTCAAAAAGGTTAAAAAACTATGAATGAACTTAAGCTACAGCCCCTGGAATTTTCCTCCAATAGCTCTCAGAGTATTTGTTTTTCTGCTGAACTGCAGTTCATCTTTCATTTTCCCCTGTCACTTCTGACCTCCATTCCTCAGTAGGATGCTAGATTCCTTGGCAAAGAGACACAGGCTGTGTCAGTACAATTTCTCATACTCCACTGATCATTAACTCATCTGCAAAATTCCTTCCAGATATTTTACTTCTTCCCTTGTGTCTCTGCAGCAGAAGCAGTGTACCTCCAGGCAGCCTTAAATATTTTCTTTTTGTGGAGAAAACCAAAGAAACTTAACAACATGTGATGAGCACCAGGCTTTCCAGAGAACCCGTTCTGTTTGAGAAAATGCTCCCGAGGGAGCAACACACTGTATCTTACCCATAGATAAGCAGCAACAAGCCCTTCAGCAGTAAACTGCATAGTCTCCACTTGGGGAGAAACATAATACCTCTAAGTCAACAAGTCAGGCAGGGCACTGATAGCTTTCTCAGAACTGAACAGACATTATTACATATCTGGTAGTAAACTTGTAGAAGTTGACAGTATGTGTGTTTATTACCACACTACAGTGTTTTATAAATTGCTTTTTGAATTCCCTCCAAGTGTTTATCAAGTTCAGTATCTCTCAGATTATGGTCTACAGGTCTCCTATGATGTGCAGAAAGTTGACAGGGTTCAAGGGCTGCACTTTTCTTTACTTCTGTCTCTCCCCTAAACTGCTTCTAATGCGGCGGGATATGACACAGCAGAAGCAAGAAGCAAAAGATGAAACATGCGCTATGTGAATGAAAAGGAAAGGGGTACATCATATCAGGAAAACCGATGGAGGGATTTCTCCAGGTTCTCTCTACAGAAATTGGATTCATGCTATGAAACTGCTGGGACAAACCTTGAGCTAGGTGAATTTTTTTCTGCTGAATGAACAAATATTGTGCCGTCCCAATGCCTGCAGACAGAGGCAGCCGTTAGAGGGCAGCAGGTCTCTAACACATGTGCTAAACATCTCCTTTCCATACAGGATGTCCAAACAAGCAGAGCTCACAAGGCAAGACTAAAGGTATTAAAAAAAAAAAAAAAAAAGGAGGGAGGGGAAAGTAACAACAGCTTTAGTTGCTCTTGACATGATTTCATTTAACTTGCTAGGTCTCTGACCTTTCAGTGTTGGTGCAAATAGAAGTGGAAATGTAACACTGAGGGTATTAAAAAAAAAAAAAAAAAAGGAGGGAGGGGAAAGAACAATTTCTCATTAAAGAAGTCACTGTTAACCAAGCACCTACCCAGAGGCAGTACAGCCACATACAATCCCATGCCAGGAATAAAAGTGTTGTAATGTCTCATCTTGAATGACCCATCCACCCTCCTGCCCAGCTATTCTCCTGGAGATGTAAGAATTAGATCTCTGGCAAACATTCGCATTTAACAGCTCAATGGAAGTCCCTAGTGAAATATTCATTTTGCAGCTTTCCCTCAGCCTCATGTAATGAAAGCAGAAAAAAAAAAAAAAAAAAAAAAGTCCTGTAACACACAAGCTGGCAAGCTGGGATTCTCGTGGCCCTGAAGTTTTGTTTTGCAAGGAGCAATAAAAATTCACCCTGCCATCTAGGTCTGATGTCCTTTGCTTGATGTGATCTCATTCTCAAACTGACACTGTGGCTGCTGAAGACACGATGTATTCAGAATACGGTATAAACAGAGAGCAAGCGCTTTTCTGGAGACAAAAGGCATGTTTGACTGCTTCTTTGTCGAGTGCAATTCTAGTAGCAGACAAATCCCTTGCAGAGATGCGATAGGCTGCTTTTTCCATCCCAGTTGATCCAGGCACACAGAAGTTTCTTAACAATAGGAGCATATGACATAGAATGGAAATAAGGCAGGACTGGGGAGCCAGGAGTGACTCGGCTCTGATCACCAAGAGCAACTTATTTGTCCCACCACATTGCTAACATTTTTCGTCAGCGAGATCTGAAGTGCAAGTCACAGATTTGAAGCATGACATGGTATGAGGGACTTTGGGTGGCAGCCACACCCAGCGAGGTCTCCTCCACGGCCGGCTAAATCCAGGGGCTGATGTCGCCCTGCACCGGGAACGCAATGTGAGCTGCTCTGCCGGGACAGCCCAGGCTGACCGCCCGTGACCACGTGCTGCTGCTGCTGCCAGCACAAGGATGCTGGCAAGGCCCTGAGGCAGGGCATGGGGACTGGGTTGGGGGCTCAGCAGGGATGGAGGGGCCCTCAGGGAGCTGCAGATGCTTCCAGATCATGATATGTTCCCTGTGGCACATCCCCACACCAGCATCTTGGAAAGGGTCAGTCTGCTGTCTCTCTGTCACCGGGACCATAAGTATGTGGGGCCACTGTGTCCAGCCGCTGTGCTTGCAGCTACCTGCCTTACAGTCTCCCTCCTAAACTGCTCAGCTCCCCTCAATCATGTGAGAGGAGGGTTGGTTTGCAATGCCTAACATTTACCTAGCTCCTTACCTCAGCTCATGCATGACAAGTTTGTTATTTGCTTTTGTGTCAGCATTGTCCTTTAACTTGAATAGCTCCTTTTCCTCCTTAGCATTAACCTCCAGGATATATTTATAGAGAGCAATCATATCCCTCCCTCAGCTTTCATGATGCTGGACTAAATAAGTCAAGCTCTTTCAGTCTACTTTTATCACATCGGCTCTCCAACACCCTAATCCTCCCTGCAGCCTTTCTTTGCACCTGTTCCAGTGTGAATCAATCTTTTCCGAACACGAATGACCATAACTGCACAGCATTGTGTAGATGGCAGGTCACACTGCTTTTCACAACAGAACGAGCATTTCCCTTTCTCAAACACAGACATTTCACATCCTGCAGCCAGGGATCTCATTGCCCTTTCATCAGTCACAGCATTATAGTGGATTCAGAGTTATTTAAAACATAAAACTGCTCCAGAAAGTTCCACAAAGTTTTTGCACAAAATATCCCCTGGCAACAGTGACATGAGGAAGTACTAGATGCATTGTATTTAAAGCATATCCAGAAGCATGATATTTAAACAACTAACATCCCCACATCCCCAAATTATCTTGGGTCAATGTTATGGATAGAATTTTGAAACATTCAGATGCCAGCAAAATCAAAAAGTTATTTTTTGGTGATAATCGAACAAAAAAGACTTGTCAAATTTAATACAGGAAAAATGTGAGAAGGCTGTACAGGCAAGGAACGTCTTGAAAATCATTTACAGGTTGTAAAATAATTCTAAAACCAGTAGAGCTAAGTATGATGTGCATCATAAAGAGCAAATGATGACGACTGTCTCACATGCCTTTTGTAGTTTCTCTGAGTCACTGTGCAACTGCTCCCATGTTGTTGCTGTGCTTTTTTCTCTTCCAGGATCCTTGTTGACACCTACCCCAAAGAATCCCAGTATTTCCATCTTTGATCCTTTCACACCCTGACTGTGCTCAAGTGGTGAAGACATGCAGTCTTCTCTCTATACATCATAAATCCTGGACATCCTTGTCCTAAATACCATAATCCAGGGCTTTTCTGAAGGCCAGTTTCATGCAGTACCCTGCTACAGATCCCAGCCATAGCCCAGACACACCACAGCAGAGCTGCTATCGCATCTAACCAGGCAATGCCTTTTCTCTCTGAGGCCCTGCACACCAGATGCTTGCACTGATAAAGGAAGATGACTACTCCATGTGCCTCCAGCTGCTTGCCTTAAAGTATCTAGTAGGATGTTAAGAAGGGCAGGAAAAGACATCTGACATAGGGCCCTGTGTGCCAGCAGACCTGGAGGTGATGAGTGAAAGGTACCTCCACCCTGCATCATGTGCCTTCCTGACTTCAGAAACACTAGCGATGTAGTGACACCGAAAAAGCTTAAGGGTGATAAGACAAAATTATAAATCTTTAAGCCCTTCAATTGCATCAATATTAGCCTTTTCTTCTCTCATTTGTTTTCTGTACTAGATGGGTCTTGCTTGTTTACAAAAGGCGACCCCAGGGCGGGCACACTGACCTCCCCAAATGATGCAGAGCACCTTCCATTCTTTCAAGCAGCAATCCATGCCCAGCCCCCTTTGCTAGTGGTCACTAGGGGCCACTCTCCGAGCTGCTAAGGACCAGCGAGCAGCTGTGTCTTGTCACACTGTCCTGTGCCCCCACTGCAGCTTGCGGCCCTGCTCAGTGGAGCTTAGCTGGGAACTCGAGGGGAGAGTTGGGAGGGAGGCACAGATAACTGGCAGAACTGGTACTGACTGGAAATTGTGGAAGGGGGGAAAAGGAGAAGGGCTGAAGCTGGGAAAGAAGGAACAAAAACATGCTGCTGCAAGTCGTTCTCCCATGAGGTTTGAAGAAAGGAAGCTGATTGCTGACAAGGAAGATTGAGGCCCTCCCTTGCCTGTGCCGGCCCATCCCTGCGGAGAACTGCTGCTTCAGGTCCTGCCTGGAGACCTGCAGCACAGTGGGGAGCTGGCACTAGGGGCCTGGGAACGGACACGTCTGGCGCTTGTCTGAGGCAGGTCTTTGTACATCCAGGTTTCATCTTCCCCCAGACTCCTGATGGAGGTAGGACCCTTTGGGTCCTCCACTACCCTGCGGCTTCCTAAACAAGGGGGGATGTGTAAATGAAAAAACGGCAGAGAACAAGGAGGTGCAGTGGAAAACAGAGAGCAAGTGAGGCCAAAGCGGGTCCTTGCCCCGGAGAATCCCAGCAGACAATTCTGAGACACTCTGCTTAATATAGCACCATCTGCGTGGCTATTTTCTCCCCTGGCTCGCATGCAGTGATCTCCACATTGCAATCAGCATGGCTGGCATACTTGAGGGAGCTGCAGCCTAGCGAGGTCAGGCAGGGAGCAATCGCAGCATGTGCAGAGCAGTGAAGACTTTGGTCCCGGCTCACAAACGCAGTGAGTCCTCCAGGTCCCTGAACAGTTTTTCCTGAAACCTGCACTGCTCCATCTTTCCTGCTTAGACTTATAGTGACTGGACTAGCCAGTATGTGCTGACTCACAACCATCTGAAAACAATATGGTCCCTGGGAGTGTATAGCCATGCAGCAGGGACTGGTGCACCGGAGGAGGAAGAGGATCTACTACAGCACAGCTGGTACCCTTGGGCGCTGCAGTGAAAAGCATTTTGTCAGATTTCATGGCTTTGCTGCAAGCCACATTATTCTGTACTTTTTTTCTTTACACCTCAGAGCCAGGAAACGCATTCTTTTGCACAAATACCATCTTGCAAAATAAGCAAGGGAAAAGAATGCCACATTTTTAGTTTATTGTTTATTTATTTCTTTGAGTTGGCAGTTATTAAACTGTTTTTTTTTTTCTGACTGAGGATGGCAGCAGAAAGAATACTAAGGCACAGAACATGTATCTTCTCAGCAGGTGTGCTTGCCTACAACTTTTTTGTCTTTTTGTTCATTTTATCCACACAGATTTTTTTCTCTCCAGTGTAAGACCAGGACCTAACCTGTCTCTATGTTTACCCTGCACCTCACAAAACTTGCACTGCCATACAAATTATAATTAATTACAAACATTTATTTTACTGAGCAAAAGCTTTATTTTTTCTTTTTCCTAAAATAGGTGTGACACAGGGATAGACTGGGCAAAGTTTGCCAAATGTTTTGTACCACGTGATGATTCCTCCATCTTTTAAGCTCAGTTAGGGCTCTCAATAAGACAATTTGCCAGAGCAGTTCCAGTGAGGACCAAAGAAAGACTTGCTCGACACAGCAGAGGTCTGTACTTTCCCTGAAAAGACAGCATGATGTCCATCTACATACACTGAAACCTAATCTGATGATAAATTTCCTCTCATAAGAAGTAATCCTATAGTACAAATCAAGATTAATTGACATGCCCGTGCCTACCACAGCTGCACAAATGGTCAGTAGAGCACAAGTGGGGCCTGTTTGCTAATCATGAAGGAGCTAAGAGCAGACCTTGGATTACTGTGGTCTATAGTAATATATCACTTTCCATAAAAAGAAAAGAACATTGTGCTCACTTTCCCAACACTGTTTCACCCCAGCTCATCAGTTGCCCAGAAATACTCTCCTCTCCAAATGCTAACATTGCAGAAGGGGTGTTTTTAAATCCTGAAGAAGATCTGCTGTGATGCACTATAGCAAAAGCAAGAGGAACAAATGGGTGAGGGGGAAGATCTTTTTTAACAGCAGCAAGACTGACAGGGCTAGGGGAGTTTCCAGGCTCAAGAAAGTCTAAAGGCCATTCTTTTCTTACTAATGGCTTCAAAGTACTGTGCTGGAATAGTGGCAGGGAGAATATATGACAGAAGTGAGTGTACTTTTCTCTCCTCAGAATAATTTCATCTCTCACTCTCCACTGCTGAGAGGAGTTACTGCTCCATTTCAGTTACAATAGCCTTTTAAGGCACATACCTTACATACTTATATTGTGAAACCAGTCATTTCGTAAACTGGGTAAAGTTTTCAGTCCATTTGCAAAATGACAGAAGTTAATAGGTAGGCACATTAAATCCTTACCCTCTGGATATTACTAACTCACTAACTCAGAGAGAGATGTAAAACTATTCTTATGTTCATTTCTACAACTATGCAATCTTTTGTAATTACTTCTAAAGTCAGTGAGTAACACCCATCACTTGACAAAGCTAACTGGTATTTTCACAATTGAGTCTATTGTAACACCGGCCATTACATTTCAGTATTGCCTGTAACATATGCCTCTGTCTCACAGTCCTCTGGTGCACTGCAACTCCATTATCCAAGCCAATCTCCACCAAATGAATACTGAAAACCATCTCAATTTATCATAAAAGTTTATTTCTATAAATATCCTCCTCACCAGGAAGACTGAAGAAACATCACCAAAACAAACAAACAAGAAAGAGAATGCAATGAAGTTGACCCAAGAACAAGAGACTACATTGGGCAGAAAACACAAGCTCCCAAATAGGGCATGGAGGAGCACCTGGTCAGGTAGAAGTTATGCAGTGAATGATCAAGGTCAAATGCCTAATGTTAGTCAACAATGTAATACCATTATGAAAAAGGCAGGCGACATGCTAGATGCATCAACAGGAGAAAAGTCCTGGAGAAAGGCAAAGTGATCCTTCCATCTTGCCTAGTACTGAGCAGGCATTAGCCGGAACACTGTCCCATTTTGAACACGGCATTTCAAACAACAGCAAATCAAACTGAAAAGAGCCCAGAAGAGAAGAATAAATAGATTGTAAGTCTAGAAAAAATCAACAGTGATGAAGGTAGAAAACATCAACAGTGATGAAGGGCTAGAAACACTGCATCCTTCTGAGAAAATCTTGATCAATACAAAGTTGCTGAAAGCACAGGTTCCCTCAGAAAAGTCTACTTTTGATAAGCAGCAGGCACCAAGATGCCCACAAGGCTAGCGTTCACAAAACAGGCAGTTTGTAAATGCCTCAAACTTTCACTCATTTTGTGGGGTGAGAAGCAGTGAGATGTCTGCAACTCCTGTCACAAAATGTTTAAACTTTCAGTCTTTCTATGAGTAAAACATTTTGCCAAGTTAATGAAAGCTGTAGTCATCCCATGAAATTACTGATTTTATAGGATCACTAAATGCTTATGAAAATACTTTTAAAAATTATTGTAACCAATTGGTCCACTCTGTCATAATATCTAAACAGCTTGCAATGGCAGAATCCTGCTGAGACTGAGGGAAGCATCAAACTTGTTTTGCAAAACAAGACAGTGAAAGCTCCTTTGTAGTATTTGACCACAGAAACCCCAGAAGCCTCTGGTTGAACCTCAATCCAGAAGCTGGTCTTCTGAGCACAGGGTCCCTGTTCTGTCCTTTGGAGTCTACACTCATTCCCCACCTTGCATTCTGGTCTCCTTCTCATTCTTCAGTTCATAGAGTGCAGTGTTGCTACACATCACACAGTATTGCCAACTACCTTCATCCTATGGGATATAATGCAGGTTATTGTTAAGAACAGGAATAAATCTAGTCAACTTTGGGCTTACAGAGAAGCTCAAATTCAGAATTAAGGCTGGTGACCTGAGCCACCTCCCACTACAGCCCCCGCCATTCAGATGTGCACTAATACAATTCATGTCAGATTAGGGAATGCCTTTCTTTACTCTTTCACCTGACGTGCAGGCACAAACCAAGTATGGAAATATTGAGAAATACCAAGAAAGGCATGCAGTTATCATAATACTTTTTGTGCAGGGTAGAAAAGGTCTTTCTAGGCCTAGCTGCTCTCCATTTAAATCCTTGTTTGGCTTGAGGCATGTGTATACACAACTTTCATTTCCTCTCCTCCTACCCTGCGCTCGTGCTTTCTCACACATACGCTCTGCTCTGGAACAAGGCTGCCTGGCACTCCCCAGAGCTATTTTCTGAGTATAACATGCATATCTCTCACATTAAAAAAAAAGAAAAAAAAAAAAAAAGAAAAAAAAAAAGAGGCTGGAGTCAGAGTAGTCAGACTTTTCCTGGCAGTTCTCCTCCAGTGTCTGGCAGTCTCTCTGTCCAGGGCCACCTCTGTACTGCTGCTGGCCTAGCAGTGACAGTTGGACACTCAAGTTGGGTGGCAGTACTTTCCCCAGGTACCATTAACAGTGTAGCTAAGGTAGCACAGCTTAGGTGTCATTAACGGTGCAGCTGCAGCAGCATGACATAGCAAAAGCCGCAAAGCCTGGCCGGCAGAGTTAGATGAATATTTCAGCAACAAGCCCTTGCCCTGAACCTGCGCTCCCTAGGCTGTGCTGACAGCGTAGCCGAGCTGGGGAGCACAAAGTTAACCCCGCTGAGCAGGCATAGCCTGCAGGGTAGATTGATTGCAGAGGAGGCACATCCCAAATTTCTAAGCCTGCTGGTCAGCCTGAGGACTCTCTACTAATATATCCTCAGGGAAATAAGGAAAAAATAACTGATTCCATAAAAGTAGCCCACTGGCTTTAAGTTTCCAAGTGCTTTTTCCTCCAATTTATGCTGATAAACATGCAAGCTTCCTCCCTGCATTCATCATGACAGTCTTGCCTCTTCAAGACATGTGGCTGCTGCAGCAAAGGTGCAGATTTACGGCTGATTTTGCAGAGTATAACGTTGAGCCTTAGGGATCTAGGGTTGTGGCATTTTTATGGCCTCTCCCCCCACTCCATATGAATGTGAAGCAACCGTAAGGAAAAACATCTGGTTTCACTTTTCTTTTCTCCACCGCTGTTCCCATCTGACAAAACCTTCGAGACTTGCCAGCGTGCTCGCGAGCTGTGGGTGCCAGCAGTCTGCAAGGAGCCAACGCTTTTTTGGTGTCATTGCAGCGCAAGTACACCGTGCCAGGAGAAGCGGCCGATTGCTGCTAGAAGGCAAGGGATAACCAGGGCTCAATCCGCTAAGAGCTGTGCAGGCAGCGCTCCACCATCTCTAGAACAGGCTAGGGGTCTCTAAAAGGAGACGCTCCATCTTGATCTCATGACAGGCCGGGTCTCCGGAGCCAGAAGGCAGGCCGCAGTGGAGAAGGCAGTGAGGAGAAGCAGCCCTTGCTGAGCATGGGGGAAACAAGCTGCAAGGAGGAGAAGTCCTGACTGCCCACTGCACTAGGGCAGACCCAGACACTCCTCAGAGCAATTCTCTGCCGCCATAGAAAGGGGTTCTTGCTTGCTGGAAGCCAACTGGCTCATACTGAGGGTTCTCCTTGGTGCTGCGTGTAAATCTGAACCAGAAAAGAGAGACATGCCCCCAAACCCAGGCACAGCTCCCTGATCCGCCGGGCTGGCCTGCATCATGCCTAGTGTTAGGCCTGGTGAACACTGCCAGGCAGAGAAAGAAGCTTTGACTGCAAACTCCGAAGCTGATTTGGCAAAGGTGGCCAAGCTCCTGCTTTCAACAGCTGGAGTCCAGTGGTGATGACACAGCATAACAAAACTAGGTACACCACACAGATACCTCTAAAAAAAGAAAAACAACATAAAAGCACAATGGGCTGACCACCAGAGATGTGCTGTTGAATATCATCAACTGCTGTGGAAGCCACGGAGATGAGAGACTGCTAAGCAGGGTTGATGTCAGGATTGAATGACAATGAAGTTGGTATGTCAAGCATTAGAAGCAAATCTTAATGATGGGACATCCAAATAATGAAGTTGGTCCCCAAGAAAGATCTGAGGGACTAGAACCAAAAATGTTCAAGTATTAGGATTTTGAAGATCAGGATGTGCAAAGAAAAAATCTGTTCTGTGCTGTGGACTTCAAGAAGACCCAGGGTATTGTTTTTCAGTTTCTTTCTTTCTTTTTTGACTGCCCTTCTTGACTATGCCAATAAAAAAACACCACTCCCTCCTCTTATTCTTTTTCTTTGTTTACTTAACTTCTTCCTCATAGCAACTGCATAAAGCTGAATCCATTTGATATTTCCAAGTAACCAAGACCATTATTCACTGGAGGCACTGGCCTGGATCCTAATTGCTGCTGGTCTCATACTTAACACAAGAGTAGCAAACAGCTGTAAATATCTCAGTACAGTACTCCACTCATGTCAGGCTGACCCTAATTCTTACAAGTCCCCTGGAGTTACAAGTAAAACTTCACCAAGACTGTGTCAGAGAAAATAGGTGTGCTAGGTATGCTTTGGAAAGAAAAGCAGCAGAAACAGAGAAGACAGAGTAGAAATACTGTTTTATCTCTTTTTCTGAGGCACAAGAAGAGAAGGCAGGCGAAAGAAGTAAACAGCTGCTGGTATCTACAGGCCACATGATGGTCTGAGGAGATCTTACAGCCAAAAGACACTAGGACAATAAGGACATTCTAGATCATGGAGTGTCTGTGGCCTGCGTGTGTTTGTCAAGAAGCCGGTAACATCTCCCCTTTTCACATGATCTTCCACATGTTTGTTCCAGACATGCTGCTGTTCTGGCATGTACTTTGGTACGTGCATTGTTCACCCTATTTCACCCTCTTCATACAGTCTGTGTTTCACAGAAATCTTTTTTTAAGGCTAAAGAGCATCATAATTAGCAGGTAACAACATCACACTGTGCAGGTGACAAGGTCATTGTAAAACCGCTAAGGAGCAGGAGGACTTGTAGGCTCTCTGTGCTTCACTTCTCTCCTTGTGAGAGTCACAGAGAGGCAAGAAGGACAGGAGAGCAAAGCACACGGTGAAGTGGGCAGCGTAACACTATTGTTTGTAGTCCACTGCACTGCTACAACAAGAACTCAAAGAAAACTAGAACTACTAGGAACTCAAAGAAAGAAATCATAACACAAGAACCTGACTATTTCACAATCCCCTCAAAAAGATAATCACTAAAATATCTTCTTTTTTATTTATTCTTTTTCTTTTCAAACACGAGAGGAAAAGAGCCCAGTTTCCTACCAGCTCCCTTGAGGCTTAGGCCCTTATAACACTCCCTCATCTTTTATTGGCCTTATTCTTCAAATCCTGCCCACCCCCTGGGTGTTTTTCACATTGCCCTTCTGCTCTCCCGCTCATCTATCACACAGTATCTCCTTTTCCCGCTTGCTTCCTCCTCCTCTCTGATCTGCGCTCACATTCCAGTGTCCCTCACTCGCCCCCAGCCTGCATTAGGAGATCAGCATTCCTCTGATGCCTTCAGTCCCCTCATCCCACATGGCTGGCTGGGCCAGGCCTGCAGTTCCCATCCTGGCAGTGACCTGCAGGAGCCCCAACCTGCTGCTTCTCGCAACTTGACTCAATTCAGCAGCACAGAGGAGTCAGAGGTAACCACAACACAACCTCTGGCTAGGGATTTCAGCACAACTGGGGGAGGCGATGAAGGCACGGTGCAAAAGTCCACTGCTGCATACCAGGAGATGGAAATCAGTACAGCTGGCACTGTGTGTTCAGCTCACAGCCAAAGTCCTTTCTCTCAAGGTTGTGCTGACAGACTACGAAAACAATGACTGAAAGCACAGCATGAAAGCGAGCGATGGGGAACTTTCCTCAGAAGTCAGAGTCTTCAAAAAGGAAGGTTCCAGGTATTTTGTTTATATATCAGACCCGTAGCAGGGACAAAGAGGGAGAATTAAAGGCATTAATCCAACGTACATCTAATGCTGTTTAAGATGTGTATGTATTTCTCTCACTTTTCCCATAAAGCCTCTCCCTTTTTGACTCTGTTCTCAGTGTGTAACACTGCAGGAAGACACCAGAGTCCCCCTTGTCAGCTCCAAGCCAGGAGGGACACATAAAAAGGTGTGAGCTGCATATTAAGACCTGTTGCAAGAAGATTTTTAACAGGAACAAATATTTACCATCATTTTGGATGGCTGCTATGCCACATTATATTCTTCTTGGCACAGCAGAGAGGACAAATATTCTTGGAAAAATAAATAAAGGTCTGCCATTACAAACGGCTGACAAACACTTCAGACCACGAAGCCCTGGGTCCTCATTTTTTTTCTGAGCAAGCTGGAGGCCCTGCCCTGGGTAGCAGTGTGCATAGACCTGGCGTCTCAGGTGTCCTGACAGGACAAAAGAGCTACAGAGTGATATAAGTAATAGTTACTAGGAGGCTAATGGATACCCAGCACAGTGAGACTTGCATTAAGGACTGTAGGCACATCACCCAGGGTTAGCTAGTGGCCTCTTAAAATCTCCCAAGATTTCTGCTGACATTTTATTTAATCTCTTGTTCAAGTGCCACGTCTACCAGGCAGACGATTTCCCTGCATGCTCTCCAGCCAAGTTTCACTCCAGCATGTCAAAACCACCGCTGCAGACTGCAGCGATTTTTTTCCAAGTGAACTA
The DNA here is from genome assembly GCA_003342815.1 of Eudromia elegans. Classification (NCBI taxonomy): domain Eukaryota; kingdom Metazoa; phylum Chordata; class Aves; order Tinamiformes; family Tinamidae; genus Eudromia; species Eudromia elegans. The sequence goes on from PTEX01000197.1 coordinate 1,445,831, forward strand.
TTTCTCCCCTCCACAGGTCTTAATGATGGCAGCATGAGGTTGTATAACTATGCACTCACTGCTTGCTAATAGCAAGAACCAGGATTTCCTGGTGTGCTAGAAATGGGTTGTGCCCCTGCTGCCTGTGCGAAAGGGGTGGGACAGGAGGCAAAGCAGCCACCGGGTGCTATGGCTCTGAGTCCTGTCTCTGCACCTTGACATCCTGCCAGGCTATAACACGAGAGACCTGCAGGGAGCAACATATGTCAAAGTTGGTAATTTTCCTTCCTGCCTTCGCTCTGCTAAACCGCCTCAACTGGATAAGCGCCCGCCCCGCTCCTTCTTTGGACAGGCAGCGAAGCATGCACACCGCACGGACAGCTGCCAGCTCTGCTGGAAAATGTGCAGACCCAGGGATCACCTGTGACTCGCTCAGTCTTGGCGTGCGCGCTTCTGCACGTCTCCAGCCCAGCAGCGGGGCCGCGACTTCCCCCACTGTCGGGAGCCAACTACAGTGCTGCCCAGCACCTCTGGGAAGGCGTCCCTTACAGCACGGAGGATAACCCCAGCTCTTTCCGAGACTGCTTCAGCCCCTCCCGCCCCCCCCATTTCTGAGAGAGGCTGCATTAATAGCCCTGCCTCTCCGCTTCCCTCCCCCAGCTATTCCCAGCTTCCCTGGGCAGCCATGGTGTCAGCCTGCACCTGGAAAGGGCATCCTTGGATCATGCGCAGCTGGATCTGAGCCCACGCACCAAGGGTTTGAAAGCGCTATTAGCAGCATTTTTTTTTTCCACATGCCCTTACTGCTCCACCAAGACTGCAGGTGAGCTTGGCTTGCCCCAGCACGTTGCCCCTGTGCCATGGCAACTGTTCAGCTGAGCTGCAGCCCTAGAGATGGAGAGCTGGACTTGGAGAACTAACTTGCACGTTTTCTGTAGCACGCTAAATTTGGCAAACAAAATTGCCAAAAGCTGTGCAAAAGAGCCCAGCTTCTTTTTCCAGTTTTACAGAGGTTTAGATAACTTGTAAAACATCCAGTTTTTTTCACTGCTTCTGTGGACCAAACTCAGATGCCACATCATTCAAGTTTGTCCCATCCGCAGTCAGGTCCAAGCTGGCTTCAGATTCTGTGAGAAGGAAAACAATAAATTCTTCTGGCTGGAGCTCCCATTTCTGAGCTCCCTGTGTTTTTCCTCTCCCTCCTCTCCCAGCTCTGCGCACTACTGCCTCCCCTCCAGCTCCTCACGAATACGTGTGTCCCACTTGACACTCCCAAAGCCCCAGTGTGAATATGGGATTTGCAGGCCGTCTGCTTGCAGGGAAAACAGCAGCATCAGTGTTGTTATCATGTTACAAGTTTCACTGGATTGCCCACATTAAATACAGCCGGACTACCTGCAACATTTGATGCAGGGAGGCTTTGCAAGCTGGGCGTTGATAGACCTGCAGCTTGTTCAACAGCAGCAGGAAAGACCACATACTCACCCCGGCTAATTCAGCTGATTTATTTCTGCATGCCGTATCGTGGAAGGCATGTTGCAAATAGAGAAGTGCAAACTCGCTGGGAGGGAGCTCAGAGCTCTGTATTCCCACGTTCCTCTGTCTGCCTCTTGGTTGTCTGCATGCATGATTCAGTAAAGGCTGTATAATTGGGCTCAGCTACTGCCATCTGTAAAGCGAGATACTATAGGGATGGAGTATTGTAATGCATTGCATAACAGAAATGCCTTTGATTAAGTGTACTTTGTGCAGCACGTCCCCATGCCATCACTTACAGGGATCAGAGTGAGGTTTTGAGGCTCCTTTTCTCTTTGGGGTTTCATGACTCATTTGCAGCAGAGGAGCAGGCCACACAGACCCCTGCATCCGCCAGCCCTGACTCAGAGGCTTTTGATTATAGGGACATGTTTGGGATGCCAGACAAGCGCTCTTCCAGAAACTTCCAGCTCTCTCTGCCCTGCCAGCATCTTTGCTAGCGGATGTTTTGTACTGTCTCAGATGAAGCAGAAAGGAGGCAATTCGGGGAACTTCTGGACAGTCCGTAACTAAATCCAGATGTCAGATCAAAGGTACCAATCAATCAGCTTGGCCAGTGACACCCGAGCACATAAAGATGTAGTGACATAATTCTGTCCTATCTCATGCCAGTTAGTTTTAACAGTGAAACAAAAACTTATATTGGCAGTTTGTGCAGACGAGTGTTTTCTCCTTGTTCCACCTGTCCATGTCCATAGTTGCATTGCTAGGCATGGGGGAGCCTGGGCAGCGGGATGGCACAGGGCCACCCGGCCGCAATTTTGCCAAGTGAACCAGATGGTCCTGAGGGATGCACCCCCTGTTCTGACTGGGAAACACTTCCCAGGAGGTTCAGTGTTTCACCATGGCTACCATTGCGAAAATACCCAACTCAGTTGTAGTGGGATGAACTGGTCTCACACAAGCATCAGCATTTGGAAAGTGACTCAGAGAATAAGCCATAGACATTAATGAATTGCATTCAAAATAAAAAGGAAGAAAGAGGAAGGGCAGACATCAAAGTGAGCAACAGAGGGCTCAGAAACCGATGGCTTTCACACTTGGTTGACTGAATTAATTACGTGCAAGGAGCCATGAGCAGGTTTATCCTAGACTGCCCCTGTGCACACATGGATGCTCAGCAGTTAGCAAGGCCACAGGACCCAAGTGTTCTGGAGGATTTAGTTGCACCACACGTTTCCACCTCTTGCTCAAGTTCCCCAGGTGAGTGTCAGGGTTTGGCTTCTACAGCACTGTGCCATGTGCTCAAATTTGTCAGGGACAGGCATGTTTCTGCCTGCTACCACCCTCCCGCGTTCTCTTCCCCGCAGGGGGAGCAGGGAGGAAGAAGAGAAATGGTTGGGTTTGCATTTCGCAACTGCCTGCTGCATAATCCACGTTTCTGTGTGCATCCCACTGTCCGGCCCCTCTCGGGCTGCATCATGGGAAGCGGAGGGAGTGTTTACACAGTTCCTTAGCCTCCCTGCAGTCACCACAGCAACCACGGAGGGTCAGTTTATAGTAGCAGAGGAAGTTCACTTTCCAACGCCAGCACCAGGCATGGCTGAGAAACAAAAGGCCAGGCGGTGGGAGGAAAAGCGTTTAAAGAAGTTTCCTATGTGTAAAAGGACTCAGGCTTTCTAAATCACCGGGAGATGCTACATTCCTTTTGCCTCAGTCAAGGCAGGCAGGGGTATGGCCGATGCCTGTGCTGCCGCTTTATCTCCTGTCTTTCCCAGATGCCTGCAAGAATTTCAGAGCAGGGCAGATATAATCAGTATAACACCGAGCCATGCTTGCAGAAATGCTGCTGTGCTGGCATCCTGAATTTTAGATCCACAGGAACAATAGTCAAAACATACTCTGTGCAAACTCTGGATATTCAAAGCGTGTTGACAGAACTTAACCATATCTGTATCAGTATCTACTTATTTCTGATAACTAGAAGAAATAGCAGGTACATTTTTTTTTCCCAGTGTGGAGATAAAACAACAGATGTTCATATATTCAAACTTGGGTGCCCTGTGTAGGGACACAGTTTTTGGGCTCATTAACCAACTTTTCCCCAGTGCTGCTAGTGGTACCCTGACCAAATTTGAACTAAATGAAAAGACAGACTTCTCTGCAGTGGTTCCCTGGTAAACAATTTCTTTGCAAACCCTGACATCTTCCTCGGACAGTTCTCCTTGACCTGTGTGGCTCTTTGTCCTGCTATCTCTCCCTACAGAAGGCAATGAAATGGCATTAACATTGCCCAAGAGCTTCAGGAATATCTGCCAGCAGCTGCTGTAGCACTGGGACAATTGGATGGTGTGGTCACCCTGGGGAATTGCACTGCCTCAGGGAAAGAATTAATAGACATAGTGTCTCCACAGCTACAAGTGAGAATGGGTTGTGCCCTGAAGTCATTTTCTCTCCAGCAGTTCCCATCAGTGGGTCTGAAGCAACAGAATAGAGAAGGCTCTGTACGGTACAAGGGCCAAGTTCTACTCTGAGAGAAGGTCTGTCCCTAGCTGAACAAGTCCAGGAGCCACTGCCTGGGAGAACAGGCCCCAATCTTGAGTTTCCCAGCTGAGCTGACTGCCACAATGAAGGATTTCAGAGTCATACCTCACACACACACACACACTTTAATGCCTTTAAGAAGGCATTAGCTGCCCTTCTTAAAAGTCTGTTGTGCAGGCAGACTTTGTGAGAAATAGCATGAGGTGTTTCCTGAAGGAGCAAGTTCAGCTGAGGCAGCAAGCTATTGCCCAAGTGAGGAAAGAGGGATGCAATGAGAACATGAGCGGGAGATGTTGTGCAGCTTTCTATGTAAGAAGACAGGAAACTGTCTTTGGCGTAGATGATGCCAATGAACAAGAGGCAGAAAGACCCAGCAAGGCAGAATGGTAAAGAAACAGAGGGACCAAGCTGGGGAGGGGTGAAAGGGACAACATGAGGCTCTAGGCAGCAGCAGAAGAGGACTTTGTGTATGGGAAGAAGCAAACCTTACCCAAGGTCTCAGAAAAGAATACAAAGAAAGGATGATGAAATTGAATATGGTTGCTGCAATGGAAGAATGGCCATAAAGACTGCAGAGAAGGGCCAGTTTGAACAGTGTAGGAATTCATTGGACCACACAAAGATGACCCACTAGAGAAACAGATGTATTTAATTTGCAGTCCATCTCATCCCAGTGTAAATGTCAGATGTTTTGCACTCTATAAGCAGGCCTACTTTTATTTGAAAAGGGGGCCTATGGTGGCTATGCCAGAGGAGGGCATCTGAACTGTGCAGAACTAAATAGCAGTGAATGAATCCTTTATGTCTAATAATCTTCTTGGGTGGCAAGCGGAAGGGCAGAGCTTTGGGATGACGGCTGTGTGTGTGTTTCAAGGTAATCTCCTGGAAGATTTTCCCCAGGCCTGGGTGTTACCCATGGAAACATGAGTAGGCTTCTGTACTGCTTCACTCCTGAACTAGTCAGCTCTGAGGACTTTCCCAAGGAAATGACACAGGTGGGTACAACTTTTGCTGGACAACACCCATCACGCACATTTGATTCCACAGTATCTAAGCAGGGGATGCATATAGGGCCAACAACCAAAGCTATGTCCAGGGGAAGTGGGTGAGTAGCAGGAGCTGATGTTGCAGCCTGTGCAGCAAGGTTCCTTGCACTCCACATTGTTGTAGCACAGTGGAAAGGTCCAAGGGAGCCTGGGGATAAGACATTGGCTGTGGTGCAGCCGAGGCAAGTGGGTTTTGGCATCTCTCATACAGGCAGTTTTTCAGGCCTAGGCTTGAGAAGATCTTCTGAAGATCATTTTTTTTATTATCATTGTGCCCTTTCCTTCCTGTCCTCCATTTGGATTTGTCCGAAGAGCACTGGCACTCAGAGTCTTCGGTGTCACTGGAGTCCCACACAGTCTGCTGCTTGCCCTGTTGATGGGGCAGTCCTGAATGTGCTTCTTACTGTGATTAACAAGGGCCCTGCAGATTCTCTGCAGTTACAAGGAGTCTTTCTTCATGCTTGACTCAAGCACCCAGAGCACAGACAACAAGGTGCACTTCTCACACTTTTGTTCCAAGTAGATGGATGGAGATGATCACTCTACCTCAGGCTGAGAGTCATCGCTCCTCTGGCTCCTTATATCTGCCTTGTTGTACAATCCACGCACACCATGGAGAGATACCTGCACAGTGCCACCTAATATGGAAGAAGCAAAAGGACACTGCAGGTGACTAAGATGCCAGCAATGCATATGGTGATGGCTCAAAACCTTGTCATGCCTCTTTGAAAATATTCGGCGGAGGGAGTTAGAGAGGTGGAGGAAGTGTTTTCAACATTCCCTTATTAATTATATATGAAGAAAAATACCCCGAAATAACATGTTTGGGATTGGCGGGCGTTATGAGGCCATTGCCAACTCCTCCCACTGATCTCCAGCACTGATACCAGTTGGGAGGTGAGGAGGGGACAACATCTCAGAAGCAGCTGGGTCTGATGTATGCTCATTCCTGTCAGGAGTTGGAGCATGAGAGACATGTTTGACTTTAAAGCATGCAGCACATTTAGTTTAACGTAGGCTTAGTTCTTGGCAGAATCAGGATCTTCAGTCCACATTCTGGACTCAGGTCCTGCAGCAGAGGACTACACAAAGGCCTGACTCAATCAAGAATTCAAATCAGCTCTCTAAGGTGCTACATAAGGGTGTAAAAGTGCAAGCTTCGGTACTATCTAACCATTTGCTTCTGATGCATGTAACAACACAGTACATACTTTTTGCACATTTTGCAGATTTAACAGTCAGATAAGTGGTAAGAATGGCATGAACAAGGTCTGCTTAGAAACAAATGTCAAAAACAGGTATTTACATCTTTGTTACCACCAATACTTTGTGTGAAAATCATGTTTGCATTAGTTGGATCATAAGTGGTTATCACAGAAGGTAAAAATAATCAGGGAGGACATAATCAGAAAATTGTTATTTTACCATTATAACTCTTATTATACCTCATTGGTGCTTAAATATTGTCATTGCAATTAAAAAGGGTGTTTATTAAAAGAGAAAGAAGGTATTTTAGAGAGAGATGATGAGAATAGTATAGAAAAAAACTGAAAAGACTTGTGTAAAAATCTTTTACCCCTTGGGCAGAAACCTATGTCTCATAAAAGGAGGAGTAACAGGCTGAAGACTAGAGGAGTCCAAAATAGCCAGCTGTGCAGAAAACACTAATAAAATTCCTCTGATTATCCACTCTTATCGCTTATGCCCCAGGGACATCTCACTCTCTTAATCTCACTTTTTAAGGCTGCATCTCTCTGCCTCAAGATACCCTTTATGCCACAAGCTTTGGATTCAGCAAATATATGAACAATGATATCTTTGGCAGTTAGATTCAGGGAAGATATAAGCCCTCAGGTTTCATAATATGGCACAAGTCATTGACTGATGGTTAGGAAGAAGGTTCACCCACAGGCAACGTATCCCTTAACTGTCCACTATGAATCATTTTGCCTTTGCCTAAAAGCATTAGGTGTTGAACACTCTCTCAAACAGGCGGCTTGCTACTGGTGCATGCAAGTATGGCACTTGTGCTGTCTTCCAAAAGCATCATATGAGACTTAAAAAACATGCCTTTTCCCCCATATTGTTACTGTTTTCTTACTCTCTAATGAGGATGAAAACTTGGATTTTTATTTCTTTTTTCTGTGAGATGCCACTAAGAGGGATTAGAAGCCAGTTTTCCACCAGCATCTCAGCCCATGCAGTCTGAGACAGATTTCAAAAAGGAGTCAGACATCAGGAAAGTACCTGAATGAGTAGTCACATCTTTTGAAAAGCTGCCCATAAGCATCACAGTAGTATTTGGCATAGGATGAATTCTTTTGAAAGTGCAGAATCATCAGCTTGTACAGATTAGTGTAAAAGGTAGAGCCTCAAAATGAGTCATATTTAAGAAAGTAAATGCGAGACAAGGAGAATTATATTCTCGTGTCTTTGATGTGGGATTCTAGGCATCATCTTCTAGTGATGCCCAGGACCACTTTTTTAAGCTCTGCTGACAATGTCAAAAGAAATGGAGCCATGGTCCATGACAGAGACTCAACTTTATTGCAATATCACCTACACTAATAAATGTAACAATTACTACTGGCTTATATCTTCTTTTGACAAAATGCCCTGTGTACAGAAATATTTCCCAATGTGCTAAGTCATTGTCAAAATGTGCCTCTTTTCTGCATTTAGCCAAATGCTCAGAACAAGGATTTTTGTCCATGTCTTTTATATTGCTCCAGGGGCTCTAACTGGTGTTAGATCCTTCCTCCTGATTTCAGACAGATGAATCATTTTTAGGCCCATCCTACATTCTGACTGAATGTACGGGCTGTTGTATGGCTGAAGCATTTCAGAATAAAGAGGACTTTCTAACATTGGCTTCATTTTGCAGCATTTGATTGATAACAGTGGTTGTATCTGGGATTCCAACTCTGTACAGGGAATAAGTTTAAGCAAAATAAGATGTCCTCCTGGACACCTTTTTAGCATGAGAGGATGTTAGCATTCATTCAACAGGATAGGCTTATTAAAAAGGAAAAATCATCTACATTTTTGTTCCTCCTTCTTGACAATCTCTTTAACAGCACTCAACAGCTGCTAAATGGGATAATCGCCTGTTATCCTCATGTCACTAATTCAAATGCTAATGGCTTTCAGTGCATAAGAGGTTATTCAGCCATCCAGCACCCCAGGTACGCTTTGCATGAGAAGGATGCTGAAGCGATTAAGCTTCCTTCTGGGATTCTAGGAACGTTTAAAAGAAATGCTTCCAGATGAACTTGGAAAGGAGATAATGTCCAAGATAGAAAGGAAAACAGGGCAGGGAGGACACCAACAGGAAGGATTTGCAAATTTGATACTTTGAGGTGTCCTAGTCATAACCTCAAGAGACCCTGCTCCCTCTTCAGCCTAGTGCAAAGCCTCTGTTTTTCCAAACACACAAACTATATTTGAATCATGCTAGTGCTAGTGTCCTAGATAAACCACTATCCCAGGCACATACTCCCAACAACACAATATGTGCAATTAAGATACGTCTTCCTAAGGGTTATGGTACTTTCACTGGGTCACTATTAATAGAGGAGCCACTGTGCCAGTTGATACTGAGCCCAGTGCTCCTCTGACAGAGCAACACCATGCACCCATGCTGTTAGTACCTGCCTGGGCAAATGCTCTGCAAATCCTTCCCACAGCAGCAGAGAAGTGGCTATAGGACGCAGTAGCAAAATCCTTAAAATCAACAACAATGTTATGGACCAGTGCTTGCATCTAGATCTGTGTCTGTGTATATATAAAATTGTGGTTGAATGCACTCATTTATATTTAACATGTACAATCTTCCAGGGAGTGAGAGAAGAAGCTACAAAAATTCATGGCCTCCTTTACATGACAATAACCGCAGACAGTACAGTTGTACTCCTACACACGTTGCCCTATTAACTGTCTGTGGTCTCAGCATAAAAAATAGAACCACAGTTTAGCCTAAAATGTTGAGTTATGAAGTTGCAGATAATACAAGACCCGCAAGCAGCCATCACTGTCTGTTACTGACTTCCAGTAATTCGGATACCAGCACAAGTGCTGGGCAATGTGCTTCTTGGTCAAATGAGAGGCCTCGACAGTCCCTTTTGCTCTTCAAGGAGGGTACCCAAGTCCTATGCATTGATGTCATATGTCTAGAAAGTGACATGTAGGAGGAGAAAAGGGGAATTAACAGATCAATTTAATACCCTGGAGGTGAGGATATAGAAGGTGAGGAAAGTAGATGGTTGGGGAGGACAGATTCTCTAACCTCTCACCTTTAAAGACCTACGACCCACTTCTCCACAGGGTGTCAATATGAATAAACACCTTTTTTTTTAATCTATTTTAATGTCAAAACAGTGATGCATTTCTAAAATCTGACCTTAAAATCACAGAGTTCACTGTACTTTTAAGAAATCTGATTGGCCAAAGCATCTTCTCAGCCCCAGCAGCCGTTCTCTGTTCTCTCTCTTTTAACTCTGAAATGATTTTGAATTCATCTGTACCAGCCTTGTGTATCCGGTCCCTGCGGTACTTATATTATCTCCTCTGGAAGAGTTACTTACGGGAAAGAAGTTGTTCTCACTGCACATTCAAGAAGAAATATATATATACACAGATATATAATCTACATGTATCTGTTGCCATGGCAGTGATGTGGGTTACAACCAACAATTTTAGCTTCTCCAAGTTTAAAATCATAACCAAGCTAACAACTCTTTTGTTTGCACGCAAGAAATAAAGAACTGATGCAGTCAGCTAACTTATGAGTGCTGGAACTCAACTAACTTATGAGTGCTGGAACATTTTTGCTCTTTCTGCTTTTCAGATGTCAATCAAGCAACTATGGTTTGTCCCCTGCATGTGGCATATGGGCTGCAGGACTGACCCAGTTTCTCCTTGGAGCTGTCATGGCAACCTGCATGGTCACATTTCTACTTTGTGTGGTGAAGTCTTTGATTTCTTGCTACATCAAAGTAAGAATTAAGAAGTTTGGAACGGGAGAGAGGCTCATTCTTTCATTCCATTTTCTCTTGCTGTTTCTCTTACTCTAACAAGCAGCTTCCCTGCTTCTAAACAAAGCTTGGATCAGTGCAGTAGCAAAGAAGTTGGAGACAGAAGAAAGCTATGACTTGCTCTTTTCTATTCCAGTTCTGCTTTCTTCCTCAGAAGGACCCTTGCTTAGCCTGCTCGGGCTTTCTAGACAAATTAAGCACGTGCAATCATCCCATATGTGTGCCACCTGAGAATGGGTCTGTCTCCCTGTCTAGACTCCAATACATTTGCAGCTCTTGCCCAATGAGATTAAACTCAGCAAAGTAGCAGCCTTGGTCTATGAAGTTCCCTGTTAAAAAGAGCATATATAGAGGAGAGAAACCAGTTCCCTGCAAAGGGAAAGGTTACAGTAGCAGCTCAATCCTATTTTGACATCAGAGAAGCTACAAGACAGCATGCCACCGGGACTGCTGCAACCTACAGAAACATTTCCAACTGGAGTTTACACTGCCACAAGAACTGTTCCTTTCTCAGCTTGGCTGCTTCCAGAACCTCTGGTTTGAAGACTGATGTGCATTTAACCATCCCGAGCCATTAGTTAGTTATCCAGAGCACCACACAGGCAATATTCAGCTGTGGGGAGCTGGCTGCCAGCAAAGAAAAAAACTCAGACTTCTATAGTAAAATCTTGATGACCTGAACAGGAAAGAAAAATGTTCTCCATTTTGGGGCAAACACGCTTTTGTGATGGAGAAGATTGAAAAGGAAGGAAAAGAATGTCTGGAAGGTTTGATTTATGAAGGGAAATGAACTGTAAGATAATGTGTCCAGACGAGCTAAGCGAAGGCAAGAGCAAGGAAAGAGAGTGACGGCCAGCAAGTACCGGAAGGGCTCCAACAGCAAGGAGAGAAAGGAATGAGTCTATTCAGAAGGAGCAAGAAGTGTAGAAAGCACATTCAAAGTGGGAGTGTTGGGATGACATTTGAAAAGGGAAAATTTAGGCAGAGCAGCAGGAAAAGCTTCCTGACAGTGAGATATGTGTATTGGAATCATCCCTTAGGAGAAGTCCTGGAAGCATCATCCTTTGGCATGCAAAAACTGAGCTGGAGGAAAACTGCAGGCCCTGGAAAGGCCTTATCCAAAGCTCACTGAAGTCAACAGAGAAGCTTGCATTAATTACAGGGGTTTGGCGCAGGGACTAACTCTGTAGCCAGGAACAAGTCTGCAGTGAGGAGAGAAGCTCTCAATAGGTGACTTGGTTGTGCCGGGATGAGTGGCATCCTCCCAACAAGAACTGTGAAAAAAACGGGCAAATGCAAAGGAAAATTAAAAAAAAAAAAGCAAAATCCGTCTCCTTTATGGCAACGTCTGCAGGGACCTGCTCTGCCTTGCCCAATACACAGTCACAGTTAGGGCTTGGGCCTCTGCTAGCCTGGGCCCCAGGGAAGGCCAGCTGCCAAAACCAGGGCAATTCTGCCTAGGTCAGAGAGTAGGGCATGGGTGGATGGGAAAGAAAAGGAGCAAGAGAGAGTGCAGGAGAGAGCATATGCACCATATCTCTGGATGTGCAGCAAGGAGCCAGCAGGAAGCAGCACGGGTTCGGGTTGGGAGGGAGCAGGCGATGCCTGCAGACAGCAGCCAAGGCAGAGGCGGAGCCGCTCCGGAGACGATGCTGTTTCCTTTGCATCTAGAAAAAAGTCTCATGTGAAGAAATCTATGTTAAAAACAGTCAAGGCGCTGACACTCTCACCAGTGCTCTCTGATGGACTGACTTTCTCTGTCTCCAGAGGCAGGAGGTGATTTTCCCTTCAGAGGATGCAATTAATACCTCCCTTGGAAGGAGGAAATTCCCTCGCAGGAAACAACTCCCCTGCCCCCAGGCAGGCAAGTTGGCCCTGCGGAACCCAGCTGGATGATGCAGACCATTGCCGCAGAAGCACGCGGACAGCCTGCGTGCTATCTGTAGAGCAAGGCTCTTGGGTGCTCCTGCATGCATGGAGTGTCCTCCCACCACTTCCAGCAGTGTCACTCAGAATGATGGCCAGGACACCTCCTCTGTGGTGGGAAACTGAATTTCAGGCTCTGACCCTACCCAAGTTTCCTCCCCCTTCCTGACTAAAGCTTCTGTGCACAAAGGGTTTCCACACATCTGCAGAGGAGATAAACAGACATGGAAAATAAAAGGAACAGCCGAGCTGGGAACGCATCAGCCCTGAAAGTGCTCCTTGCATCTGCCATCCATCCCCTATCACTGCTTTTACTGCTGCATTCCCTTATCCCAACAGGCTGCCTTGTCCTTTTAAACAGCAAACATCACGCGACAGGAAATGACAGCCTGTGCTATTGCCAAGCTGGCATAAATGGAGTTAAAGCAGAAAGCCTAAATTAAAATAAAAGTATGTTATAGAGAAGTTGCACTTACTTCCAGATCAGGCATTAAAAAACCAGGGAGTTTGGAGTTAAAGTTATGCTTAAAATAAATTCAAACTTGTTGAAGTGTGGCAGTGCATAACCAAGGCACACAAACAGCCTTAATTCTGCCCTGCAGTGACACACAACCATATGATTATGATTAAAATCTTTTAGTATTTGTGGTCCTACACTAGATTACACTGATAAATACAGTATTTTTTGTGTTCTCTTGTTTTACTCCTTCCCTAGCATCTTTGTGCCCTGGATAGTGACATTGGCACAAATTTCACTGCTTATCAGGACAAAAAAAAAGGATACATATCATAGGTCCTTCAGATCTGTAATGAAAGATCCGGGCTAAGCATTGTCTTGGAAATATCCTGCCTCACAACATCAAATCTACAGTCCCTGATTCCTAAGACTCTGGATAGTGCAACTGAGCTTTTACACCAAGTGAACATTTTGTGGAGGAGCTGGGAAGGGTTTTCCTAATGCCTTTATATCACTATAATCTACACTCATGTATTTATTTTACAAGTCTGTTAAAACCTGAGTTTTAAAGTGCAGAGAAAATAGAGACAAAGAAAATCATCTGGATAAACAATTATGGCTTTTTGTCAAGGACTCAGGAGCTAATCGAGTCCAGATCTGTTCCACATTTACATTTATATGCACTTACTGAGCTAGAGAAAGTCAGATTAACATCAAGAGTCAGTTCTGCCCTCAGCTACATACACGCAAACTCTGTTGAGTAAATGAGGGCTTTTAGGGTGTAACAGTATGCTAAGTTTGTCCCCAAATATTCAAGCTGACTGCTTAATATCCAATTTTGTACAACCCTGTTTGACCTAGACACATGTTCAAATTACTTGTCTGCACATCAGACTGGTCTGAAATGACTCTACAGAAGTTGAATTTACAGAGTGTGGGTAGATTGAAGTGTCATGATGTATTTAAATATTTAGCACTGAAGCAGAGCGGTCCACTTATTTGCAGTTCTGCTGCTGGGTATCAGGAACAACCCTGGCATTAATCAGGTTCTGATGTATTAACAAGCTAATAGATATTTCATAGTTTACAGTTTATAATTCTTTTGTTCACATAAATACACACACCCCACCTCCACTTCTTCCCTAGAACAGCATATCTTTTAAAACGTGTTGACTTTAAAAGCTGTATTTTATTTGGCCTTGACTGATCAGTTGACAAAGTTTTCTATTACATGGAAAAGCACCTTGCCATTAGCAGGCTTTTTGTACATTATACAGAATTCTGAAGAGACTCATTGTGCGAGAGAAAATCATCCAACCTAAGAGAAGCTGTTCTTCACAGGCCAAAAAACCATTCTCTGCATATGCAGATCCCAAATAAATATGAAACCAATAACAACTGTGAGCAATGATCTTTGCATAAGGGGAATACTTACAAAGTCCCTTTTACAAATCACATCTAAGGGAGGAAAATGCTATCACCTTTGCTTCACAGAAATAAGTGATTCTAAAGCCCATAGATTGAAAACGAAATCTGTAGCACAAAAGGAAACAAAATCCTTTTCTCTGGGGTTAGCACTTCCCACTTCATTCATCCCACTTCACCACCACTGGTAGCCTTTTATAAATCTAAAGGCACTGAGTAGGTCATGATTTAATAGCTTCCAGATAGACCATACCTAGTACAGGGAGGATCACAATGTCAGTATTAATACGTTGCAACTTGTATGCCTAATGAATATTAATTGCAAATCATTAAAATCATTAATATTTTTTACGAAACAGAATACTGCAGCTTTTACCAAGAGGATACTTTAGAGTAGATTAAATGGAAGCTATATATATTTTTTTTTGTCTCTGTGAATAAAACAGTTTTCCATTAAAAAAAATCTTATTTGCTGACACTGAAGTTTCTTGTGGGAACACATCATCTTTTTAAATTAAATTTTCATTTGGAAGATTTTCAGGTCAAAGGTGGAATTTCTGGTCAAAAGCATACCGAGGAAGAACAAACAGGTTCTGAACAAAACAGAGCAGAGTTTTTATACCCTGAGCACTTGACTTAGTTGTGCAACTGACAGCTAGCCTGGCATAAAGACCCTTGTTGCTTGGTCTTGCTCATTTTTGGCCACACTTTTTCCCAAACAGCCCTTCATCTATTCCAAAGAGCAAAAGATGCAAAACCTCACTCCAGCTTCCAAATCCCTTTCACCATCAAAGAGGCTCAAATCAGGTTGTTCCTCCCTAGGACAGTTGTATATCTTTAACCATGTGGACATTGTTGATGGCAGTGCAAGTCCCTGGAGGAATAGTTACCTGCCCTGTCCCTTTGCTGGAAAAGCACCTTTTGGCATAAGATTGGGCAGAGCACTGGGGCAATAAGGCTTAAAGTCCCTTCCTGGTGTTTGTCCATCCATAGGCACTGTCGCAAGACTTTGAGAGAGTCCAAGCCCAATCATCTGCCCCACTATCCTGCAAACCCCAGCTCAAGGGAGACCAAACCAGTCCCCAAGTCCTGTCTGCACATCATTTGAGACACCATGCCAGAATGAAACAGAAAGTATCTGCCCATTCTGCCCGGCTTGGCAGATGTAAGCCCCCTGTGATGCTGGCAAGTCAGCCCCAGAAGGTGCTGGCCTCCAGTGGAGGAGCCGTGGCCAACCTTTGGCTGCTTCCTTTACACGCACAACAGGATCTGAAAGAGGATGTCTGCTGATATCTCTTTTCCCTTCCATGTGTGGGTGTATGCCATATCAGCAGAAAGCACCTGGAGGAATGGCATAAATGAGTCCCCAGCGGGTGGCTGCAGGACTTTATCAGTACAATGAGAAGTTAAAGGCTGAGCAGCAGATAAACCCTCATGTCCCCAGAACCTGATTCTCCAGAATATCCCAGCCTGCTTTTGCCACTATAATGATATACCTGAGCTGTAAACCTGGTTAAACTTGCCAGTTAAAAGGGGGTTTATGACACTTTGGTCTCAACAGAGTGGTACCAAGTAGATGGAACAATCTGAAGAGCACATCCATTAGCTCATCTGTGTTGCAAAGTGTGGTGGAAACAGGATCCATCAGAAGCAAGTTACAGAGCCTGATCCTGGATTCACCTTAAAGCGGGCAAGTCAGAAGTGTTTCAGCCAAGTCAACATAGCCTAATGAGTACCAAACATTGTCAGAAGGGATCAAAATGAGGCCTCTGTGTGTGTGTGTAGTTTTGTAACACCTCCCTCTCCCACCAGCCACACCAGTTTCCTCAAAGCAGAACAGTAGAGTACAGACCCAAACTTGCTCTATGATGTATTAAAGCCTTGTTTTTCCCACTGCATAAAGTACTGACCCAGCCCCCTCAAAAGTTCCCAGCATATTTGAATTGTGAGTCAGAGACCACAATGGAGATGCTTAAACTTTGTCAAGCTAGGCAAGTATCTCCTGCCAAGCAGTAATCACTGTGATTTTTTGCTCTGTCACTCATAAGCCCTTCCTACCCATGAACAACACACTGGCTCATTGAGAAAGCACTAGATATTTGTTGGATGCTTACCTATAGCATCTCCAACGTATGGTTCTTCTGAGCAGAGCACTGCAAACCACATGGAAAGTTGCAGGTACTGGCAGATCAGGTGGCTGCACCTGTAAAAGAAGCAATGAAGAAAGAGGACAGAAAGAATAAGAGCAATACTGAAAAGCAATGCCAGAAAAATCTTCATCTTTGAGGTCACAGTCTCACATTCAAAGAAATCATCATTCCTCTTAGCAAATCATTCTAAAGCTTAAGAGTTAATCTGTGATGGCTCAGGCACCATCCCTCCATTTATTTGGCCATCAGTACTACCACTGCAAAAAATGTGAATTTTGGCAAAAAAGATCGAACCAGGATGAGGAAGCATTAACTGTGTTATTCACCATAACTACATCCACCTGCCACCATGAGTTAACATCTAAAGTAGCAAAATGTGTTTTCACTGCTCTTCATTCGTGCAGGGACAACCTTGACGCAGTGGTGAGAAGGGCTCTGTTTTTGCTTGCTTGTCATCAGAACAATTCACTCTGTCCCAGTCTGGGCAAAAAAAAAGTGGAAATGACCCTCAAAATGCTGAAACTATGAGTAAGTCTTCCCTTTCAAAGTATGCTGGGCTGTGGTGTTGCCAGTCATTAAAAAGGAATGCAATTTTGGTGTGTCTTCCAACAAGTTAACCCAACACTACCCAAAAGTTTCATCTACCCCTCAATTTTTCTCTTAGCGATTCCTGTTGCTGCACCAGTGGAAATGCTGCCATCCAGGGGTATAGCTGAGAGTTAACACAGGCAAAAAGAGTCCATTATGTAGGAAATATGGAGATACAACATGTCCCCATCCAGCCTCAGATGCCACTGCTGCTATTTCAGAGCAGTTTAATCAATACACAAGTTAGCTGTCTCTCAGATGCTAACATCAAGAATTTTTAAGAAGTTCCAAAATTATTTATTATTTATCTTTCAATTTAAAGATTAATACATCATGATTAATACATTTTTAAATATTATTTGACTATAGATCACCCATTCATTTCTCATTCTTAAGATTTCCTGTATGATCATGAATGCGAGAAACTATTTTTTTTTTTTAAATTACCTTTTTTTTCCCCCACTTTTTCTTACATTAAAAGCCAAAATTCTCAGGCAAGCTCAGCATTCTGGCAGAGAGGCATGAGGGCTTTAAGGAAATCCCCAAGTCTCACAGTTCAAGACTTGATCTGCAATGAGGTGAGCTGGCAACACCACGCTCCACCTTAGCACTCCAGCTGCTGCTTTGCCAGTGGAGTCGTACTAGCAGGAATACAAGAACTAGAGACTCAGAATAAAATCAGACAGAACAAAACCAGCGTTTCACACGTCTGAGGTCGTGTATGTGTGTGTGTATGTGCATGCTGCTTCAGTTTTCTTCTCATCACAACTAGATTTAATATTTCTTCAGCGGATTCATGCTCATACTTGTGTGAAGTGATCCTTTCCATTATCTTCTCCATCACCCAGGCTGCAGGGCTGAATGGGCTGCTGCTATCCATCCCTTCTGTCTGTGGTTTTAGACAGCTGGGCTGTACGTCTGGCAAGATGTGGGAGTTTCCACATTCTGAGTGCTTGAGGAGGAAAGAGGTCACTGTGCATCTCGCTCTGTAGGAGTTCTGATTTTCACCTCTTTAACACCCATTATTGGGAGTTTGGAGGTGGGACACGGGGGTAGCAAGAAAAAAAAACTTTGAGTGAGACTTCTGCATTAGGTTTGCAAATTTTTTTTTGTAAAGATAGGCAGTGAATGTCTGAGACGATTTCCCATAATAAATGCAAACACCACATTTTTCTATATTTCTGCTTTCAGGACAGAAGAGTTTTTGATTGAAGCTGTGGCTAAAGCCCCAGAGAGAGAACTAGAAGCTCTAATATTTTCTTTGTACTTTTGCTTTAGGCAAGGAATTTCAGTCCTAGGACTGTGGTGTCTTCCTGACAAATCTGAGACACGTCAAAATGAAGGTAAAGTACTAATGATCTTCTTTAACTCCCCACGCCTCCCATCTCAGCCCTGGTGACCCTATGAGACATAGCCTAGACCTGTGCTCGCCGAACACCCCACAGACTTTCATGTAACAGAGTGAAAGGCTGAAGGTACATAAGGGAGCAAAGGAGAAAGAAAAAGAAGCTGAATTCTGCAGGCTGGATCCTAAGTCCATTCAAATCAGTGGGTTTCCAATGCCCTTACTAGACTTCAGCTAAAAAAATATTAAATATAATAACAACAGAAATAGATATAACGGTTCTGACTGACAGGCCAAAAGCTAAGCTGAATTCATCCACAAAGGTGATTTCTCCAAGACAGCCACATTAGAAGAGCAATGTGGGGGAGTTTGTTCTCCTGCTTGTTGCCAATTGGTAGATGACCAGATTACTTAATACTTCCAAGTCTGTCAATCTGACATCATCCTTGGGTAATGCAATATGCTCATTGAAAACAATTTATATCAGATAGTTATTGATCAGAGAGAGACAGCATGCAAATAGGAATACCATGACACCAAGATAACTTGAATTGAAAGGAGAACTGCCCTTCCAAAGAGGTCTTCAACACAGGCCCTGTCTGCAGCCATCTTCATAAGACCACTGTCATTTAAGCTGAAAGACAGACCCTATTGCATTGTTGCAGTAGAAGGTTGGACTTGCTAGGACAGGGATTGCAATGCATTTTTTGAGCACACTATTCTCAGCAACACGTTTTGGATCAGAGTTTCTGGAGACTGAGCCTATGCCATAACAGTGACCCTGAGAGTATTTAGCATGGGCCCATCTTGAAAAAGTAATTTTAAGGAAATCTGGATTGTAGTCTGAATGCAAATAGCTTCTTTCTGCTCTACATCCTCCAACGCAATGCAAGCAGACCAAGCAATTCAAGGAGCATAGCAGAGCCCCAGCAGGGCTTCAGCCCAACATTTGAGCTTCCTCCTTAAGCCAACGAAAGAAGGCAGCAGCAAAAACATTTCATATTCACCTGGAAACTTTCTAATGCTGTTTGCAGAAACAGTGGCTGCAGCTGGGAAAACACCACAGTCCTCTCCCTGGTAGTGTGCCTCCACCATGCCACTGGCTGGGCTGTGGGATTGTCAGCTGTTACTTAGCAGTCCAGACTAGTCAAATTACAAAATCTGGAAGAGAGATGGAAGCTGAAACCAGAGAAGCTGCAAACAAGGGCTAGCAGCCTCCCACGACAGAGCAGGAAAGGCAGCTCACTGCAAGAAGATGGGTTTTCAGTGTCAGGTACCCAGAAAACCTACGTGAGCAAACACATTCACATAATGTTCAGGGAACCACTGGCTTTGGACACATGTGCTAGCCAAGGGATTTCAGAGGCCTAAAACAGGCGCTGCCTTCCTCCTCTGCCCCTGTTACCTCACTGTAGTTACGATAGGGAGGACAGAAAAAAGCCCCTTTCAAACCACTGCTAACACATCCATCTCTCAGCAATCTGCAACAGCTCTATGCCATTACCAACAGGCTTGGCAGAGCAGCCTCACCAGTCAGTTTTGTATCAGGGGTTAAAGATCACACCGTATCTATCTCTGAACACACCTTTGTTAGTTTTGGCTGCACCCTTTCAGGTATCACCTGCCTCCCCCGGCAAATATGTTCTATCTTAAACTCCTGATGCAAGCTTGCTGCAAGGACTGACTTTGCGTAGTAGATACCTGTGCGCCTTCCACATCCATGCTCCTCTGTCAGAAATTGTGCCAAGCAGCTGATGAGAGAGGGAGAACTCTAACGTGACTAGAGTAGACACATTACAGGAAGCAGGAGAAGGAGCTGGAAGCAAATTCACGGTCAGGCTGCTGGCTGGCTGTGTTGGAAGCAGAATGGAAAACTGGCACTGACATCCTGCCACCCCAACAAACAATTCATTCATATGCAGAGCTACAGAGCAAATGATATGTCAGTTGTTCATCTGGAGAACAGGTTTCACCAGCCTGGATTAAATGATTACATTCCTGCAGTATGTGCTTCTCGCTGGTGTGGGAGATAAAGGAAGTAAAGTGAAATCATTTATGAAGAGAGGCCTGACCCTGAAATCCTGTCCCAAACACCCTGAGAAAGTCCGGACCAACATGGCGCACAGTGAACTTTGCAAGTGTGCATTTGCAAGGAAGCATTTCAGTGCCAATGTGCTGAAATTACAAATGCAAGAAAACACCTCATTCAATTATAGGAGGTATATACTTTGACTCAAATTACTGTGTCCAGATGTGCAACAGACTGGAGGTATTTCTGCGCCTTCTGCTCCTCATTCCCACAAGCACACACAAAGCTGAATGCAGGCTAAGTGCACTTGGAGGTCTTAAAGTACATGTGCAGCAGTGACAGACTCCACCAAACACTGTGTCCTGCATTCACAACCCCCCGTTGAGTGAGTCCCTTAGGATGTAATTGCATTCGACTTCATTCCAGGCCATAAGCATAGGCCTGGCTACAGACATTACTGCTAGCACAAGGAAAGAAAAACCCATAAAGGAGAAAGTGCAAAAAAAATCCCACTCTCGTAATCCAAGCACATTTAGGATGAAGGGTATGTGCCTCCATAGTAAAAGGTTACTTTGTTATTGTTGACAGTCTGGCGGCCTTCCCTGCATTGGTCTATTGCAAGGCAGAAAAGACAGGCTCACATCTGCTGAGCAGCCTCTGAAACACACTGCACGGAACCCCTGGTGCCCCGCACCATCTTCCTGAAGTCCTCCCAGATCTACATGAGCAACAAGCAGGTGCCCTACAAGATGCCACAAGCCCTTCAGAAGGCCTCTCGCGTGGCTGAGGCCAAGCCCATGGTGTGCTTGCTTGTTGCACTGGTGGGCTTGGTGTTGCTTGGTTGTGCACTGGCCCAAGCAACACGCCCTCTCCATGTAAGGGACCATGCAGTGAGCGATATAGGGGTGCAGCCATCATACAACATGGGGCAGTAGTAGCAGGAACCAACATCCTCATTTGCCTGTATTTCACAGAATGAATGGTGTTACGCACACGAGGAACAGTAGCAACATTTTGTCACTTTGATATTTTCATTTTTTGTGTTTCTGGATGAACAAATTCACACCTTGGGGCAGAATGCTTATTTGGGAATGACACAAAACACTTATTCGTGAAAGGTTTCTAGAAATAGCCTTTAGCAAGCACACGAATTGGAAAAATTTCTAGCAAATTTCTAAGCCATTTTAAGTAAGGTCTTATCAGTGGGAAGTGTCAGGCAGACTTAAGCAACACAGAGCTGCTCTCCCCACGTAAAGTGGCTGTGAAAACATGCATGATTTGTCCCATTGGGGTGGCTGCCATTCAGTCATATAAGTTCGTGACTCATCAAAGATTCTTTAAGAACATATCTGAATGCACATACAGGTATATTCCAAGATACACTTACATCCATAAGCACATGACCTAAGAGGTGGGTTCAAGTTAAAGTGACTCAGCCTCTCGGTTACCGGAACAAAATTAGCAACCACTCAAAAATGTCTTTTGTCTCAGATGGGGCTAGATGGCACTGTAAGTTAGTGAATGTACGAGCTCCTCACCTCAGGAGATTTCATTTTGCTATTATGATCAGTGGAAAACCAAGAAAGCTGGTGCTCCCTAGGGGATATTTTCCAGAGCCGGGCTACTAAATCATTCTGACACACTGATTCAACACATTTGCTAGGTACCAACCAAGTTAGGAACTGTGTCCACTAGTTTAGTCATTCTGTGTATTGTGTGTGTGTGCTTTTTTTTTTTTCTCAACAAATAATTCTTGGCTTGCGAGCATTTTAACATGTAATATTTATAATAAAACATATGTTTTTTCTCCCAATACTTAGCCTACAGTTTCCCTGTTTTAATTTATCCCATTTCTCCTAATTAACCCCTGCCTCCCACCCCCATTGTTCTCATGCTGAATTCCTCTACCTCTCCCAGGAGAACAATGATGAAACAACATTCTCTTCACAGATCTCCTGGCACATCACCCCTTTTCTTCAGGATCAAGTCTGCAAGGCAGGGAGCCTTCTGGCCCCAAGCCGCTGAATCGCTTAAGGATGTGCAGCTGAAACAGAGCTAGACAAAGTTGAAGAAGCTGCAAACAGGCTTGAAGTACAGCACACGCTTTTGCTCCTTGCAAAAAGTGTATCCAGAACAGAGCATTCAGGTCCTCACAGTTATAGGCCTGTAGGTGAAATGACTAGATGAATAAGGGCCTGCTGTAATCTCAGTCCCAAACCTTCTGAGATCCTAATCGGACGTGCATAGCCTGTACTCTCCCGCAGCAGGCAAGCACACCACAGCTCCTGGCACCATGCCTCCACAAGGGAAAGGCTTGCACATGCTTGGGTTAGAAAGGGGGATGTGCTGTCTTGCTACAGCACATCTGCCTCCAGGGATGGAAAGAACATGGCCACCTCTTTAATGGAGACCATATCAGTAGTATCTAATACTCAGAAAAATATCTCTCTGCCATCATTTAACAAACAGACCAGCCCTCTGAAAAAAAAGAAAGAAAAAAGAAAACCAAAACTTTTCCCAACGGTGAATACTATCAGCTTCCTGACAGTCTGGATTATTCGTGTCTGTGAATCTGTCTTCCCAGTTCCTCAAGTAACAGATTAGTCACGTACATTAGCAATGGCAGCAACTCTGCCAAATAGCTGAGGAGCTGGGCAGAAGGAGGAGAAGAGCAGCACAACATGAACAGGCAAAGGAGGGGAGAGGAGAAATGTGATTCTTCTTCCTCTTTCCCAGTGCCTTTCCCAGCAGTCACGTATACAAGCTGCAAAACCTCTCGACTGCACAGTGGAGGTGAAATCCATGCTTTTCCTAGCTGAAATACTTGGGCATCCCTCTCTCTCCCCGCTTTCCTCTAGATTGGGAGAAGCAGCAAGAATGATGAAAGCTCTTCTGAATCTTCTGTGGGACAAAATCCCTCCCTAAGTAAGGACGATATTTGGCAGCTTGGAAAACCTCTCTCGGGTTTCCATCTTCCGAGTGAGTGACAAATGCCAGACCCCCAGCAGGGCTGACAGAGGTGCAGAACACCAAAGCATTTGCTTAGAAGAGAGTCACTCAGAGAGGAAACCAAATACGCAAACTCCACTCCCTTACCACCCCCACCACCCCCAAAAAAACAACCTCACAAACTCCTGATTAGTACATGGCTTTCTGGAAATAGTTCCTTCCTTCTTAGATGAAAAATCACCCTTGTTAGAGCAGCAGTGAATATAGAGTCTATAACCAGGTCAAATTGCTCCTCCACACCAAGTGCTGTACATACTTATGTCACACTGTCCCTGTCCTGGCATGCTCGCCCACTAAAAATGTCCCAGCACATAACAAAGGAGAGATTCAAAGCAAGAGCACCTGAGTGATCCAGCAACAGAAATAACAGGATGTTTCAGGTCATGTGAGGTACACACACATTCCCAGACGCTCTGTCTGTCCCCTATAGCTTGAGGAAATGCTTAATGGGCAACACAGCCCGGAGAAATCCTGAAGAGGGGGGGAAAACAGCGGAGTGCCTAAGGGAAAGCAGGCAAAGAAGTTTTCAAGACAGGCATTGTAGAGCAACAGGGAAGCATGTAGGCAGTCCTTGTTCTGGTAATAAATAACAGCTACAAAACCCTTATTCACTTATGAAGAATATGTAAGTCCTCCAGTATGTCTGTACATCATACGCCTGTCTGCCGTCCTAGAAAAAGACAGAAAATATTGCAGGTCGCCTACAGTATCCAATATGTCAGCAGAAGGGTGTCACACTCTTACCAGATTTATCTCTGTTATCATAAAAATGATACATACTCCACCTCGATAGGCAGTGCATAAAAAGTGGAATCACATATAAAGTATCACTGCTGGGATGTGAACCTCACTATAATATAAGATACCAAAGAAAACCTCAGAAATGTGCTAGCTTTCTGTCATAGGAACAAGTGAGAAGGTGATCGTGCACAAGAGCTGAAGCCATGCAGAGTTTTGTGTTGATGGATTCGGCCAGAGTCAAATACAAGTTCAGTCCTATTCGCTGGAGGAGATGGGAAGCACTAGGCCTGACTCAGCTTTTAAACATGCACTGCTGACGTCATCCCGACCTCTTTTCACCATCCTACTTTATAGAGGGGAATTCACTGCACAAGCAGTCCAGGTCTGGAGAGGGAAGTCCTGGGTGCTACGTGTTGCTAGACTTTCCTCTTTCCAGATCTAAACACTGCTATTTCAGAAGCAGCAAGGAAGCGTGGGGAGGAGGAGTGGGGCACAGGAGTCAAGTAAACCAAGATTCTAATATCTGGCATCATACCAGGGCATACATACCTTAATCTAGTCAATCATTTAAATCATTATCTAACTGTAACAGCCCACATACACAATTTATGTTAAAAACATAATTGAGAGCTGTGCCATGAGAGAATGGTCTAGTTTTAATGCTAATTTTGGGAGTTCTGACCGAAACAACTGCCTTCTGTGGTGAAGCTGTGTACTTTGGAGGATTTTTTTGGTTGGTTGTTTCTAGGAGAACTGCACTGGAATACTGTTTGGCTTAGGCTTTTTCTTCAACATATATATTTGGTCTGTTTACTCTTCAATCTCATGTATTTAGCAGACAGAAGAAAATAGAGTGGTGACCAATACTGAATGCATTTACTATGCAACACATGTTTATTCTTCCAGTCCATCCGTGTCTCGTTCCTGCTCTGGATATTTATTTTTGTGCTCTTGCAAAGATTTGGATATTCAGGGAGAGTTACATTTTTAGAATGACTGGTCCTAAGAAACTGGAGGTGCATAAATGAGTGGCATGTCTAGAAGGCAGGGGAAAGTCAACAATTTTATGAGGCCCTTGGCTAACTCACATGATCAAGAGCACAACCAGTGAGATAAGACAGGGCAGACAAACCCCTGCTTGCCTCTATAGCAGCAGGAGGGAATGTGTTCTGTGGAAGGTCCTTCTTCACTCTGAAGAAGATGCAGCTCTGGAGAGAATTCCTCACACTGGTGCCTCCACTTTTGCACCGGTTGTGAAGGATACATTGTATGTGCAGAAATTATTACCTTGGTAACAAAACCAGGGGAGAAAGTGCAGTCTCTAATCTGACAACATTATGTGTCAAAAGAACAATAAAAAGACAGCAATGAAAAATAAAATATACTGCTTCAGAAGTCTTAGGAGAGTGTCTTCAATAGTGTCATTTTTTGTGTTTCTTTCTGATTCTTTTTAACTGTTGAAGTTGACATCTTTTCCTCCTGCTGAACCAGCATTTCCTGACAGCCAAACATTGTCTGAAATCTTCTGTCCATCTCCAGAATGGATTTCAGCACTCAGAGCACACCTACTCAGAGTAGGTATGAAAAGAGGTTTAATGTTAGTTCTAGAGGATCATATACAGGAGGTACAAAACGGTACCACTGATTGGGGGCAATATCCTGCTTTGAAGAAGCTCAGACACTGGCAAGTTTGCTTGCCTTATAACTGCTGTCAGGTCTTCTCTGCTCAGTTACAGCTGCAGTAGGGAGCCTCTTCCCTGTGTTTACGCTTCATCTGACCTGTCATTTGGAAAAAATTCTTCAATGGGGAACATTGCCTTTCATGATACAGCAAATCCTATTTTAAAAGCTGTGGGACATTTTGATGGTTTTAAAAAAAACACCTTGGAGGAGATCATAGTTGTCCCCATAAACAGCAATATAGACAGTCCTCAGAAGCTAAACAAGCAAAGCAGGAGTTTGCAGGAGGAGAAAGCAATAAATGCATCAGCAAACTTCTTAATCACGAGCTTAAAAAATGCCTATGAT
Organism: Eudromia elegans; assembly: GCA_003342815.1. Lineage (NCBI taxonomy): Eukaryota > Metazoa > Chordata > Aves > Tinamiformes > Tinamidae > Eudromia > Eudromia elegans. The sequence goes on from PTEX01000197.1 coordinate 1,471,607, forward strand.
GCCTTATGATAATTAGCTTGTCACAGCTGCTCAGTGCTCTCTGGTAACGAAGCAGTGACAGGTCAGCCCTTGATGTTTAGAGAACTTCAGCTAGCAAAACATTTCCAAAAATTAAAAGGCAGTGGAGGTGTGAGCATATCCAGGGCAAGTGTTTTAAAAACAAAAAAAATCTGATAGATCATTGCAGTCTACGAGGCACAATGCTGCTCAGGAACACCAACACCTTCTCTGCAGCATCTGTCCCCCAAGGAAGGCAGGGACCCAAACCCCAAACCTGAGAGGTTTCAGTACCGGAGACTGAAGCAGTGCAAAGTAGGCTATTTCCAATTTAGAAATGCTGCCTGAAGGGCATACAGTCTGAAACTCTCTTAATATGTTTTAAAGATAGGCAAATGAAAAGCAAGGCATTTTTCCCACCTTCAAAATCCAGTACACTCTTCTTTCACTGAGACATTTATAACTGCTATTGTTAGTTTAAGGGACAGTAATTTAATCAACAGGTGAAGCTGGTCTGGAGAGGAGGGTAGAAATTAGCCCAAATTTAAACACTTTCATCCATCAGCAGCTGTGAGCACACTTGCACGACGTCTGTACAGCAAGCTCAGGAGATGGTGCCTTTTCTTAAGTACACAACTGATTCATTACCCTGCTTAAGTATCACAAGCACTTCAGCACTTTCAGCTGCAGAGGCCTGACCTGTTTGGCAGCAGTTAGCTGACATCAGCTGCCTCTCGGGAAAAAAAGAGAGAGAAAAAAAAAAGAATAAGATCTTTGAAATGATAGAATGAACATAGGAATAATAAATAAATAGAGGAGTGAAGGGATGGAAGAGGTGGAAACCTTTGGTTCAGGAACAGAGTAATCATCCCCTGCTCTCTACCTGAGACTCCATCTAATTACCCTGTTTCCTCTGAGCTGATTGGAAAGTGGCCTTGTGTCTGGAAAAGGCTGTAAGCATCTTACATGCATCTGTTCCTCCTAATCCCTAATAACTCGTGCCTGTGTGTTGGAGGGAAGAGGCGGAGGGGGAGGAAAAGCGGTGAAGGGTTTCCCATGTGTGCTGCCATGTGGCAGCCGGGCAGAGAGACAGGGTGCCTTGGCTGCCGTGCACACGCCTTCAGTAATTGGGGGCTTTCGGGGAACTGAAGTTGTTCCTCTTCTGCCCATTTCACAATCAGAGGCCCTGGATCCTCTTTGCCCTAGCAAGAAAGCATTTAATAATAAAAAAAAAAAAAAATAGAGAGGAGGTGGGGTGGGAAGAATGACACATTTTGCTGAGCCTTCTTGCAGCTCAGATCTGTTTAAGCCACTCATTTTCCTCTTGCCCTAATCCTGCATTATCCTTTAGGAATGATGTTCAATTCCTGAAGAAAAAAAAAGAAAAAAAATGCTTGCAAGGGTCCCGCCTGGTTTATCCCAGAATCTGGAATGCACTTTTTGTGCACAGCTCTGGGAAGGCACACAGGCACAATTATGCAGCCCTTGAGTAGCAGGCAGGCAGATTTTCAGCAGCCTTTTAGTAGCAGGAGCTAACTTGATGTGAAGAGAGCGTAGGGATAAGCAGCTGCATTTGCCAGTAAAAGGATTGTCACATCTGGAATTTACACAAGTTACTGGGAGCCAGGAGCCACTATTTTGTTTCGCTCACACTGCCCCATAAAACATGTTAACACTTTGAAAGCACTGCAGTGCAGACACATGTGGGGAGGCCCACATCGCCCTGCTGTGCTCATTCTCACAGGCTCATAGGTATGTGCAACCTGGCTGTCCCCCAGCCCGCCTTCATTTTTGGGCCAGAGGAGGATGGGAGGTATTGAAAGAGGATCTCAGGACCCAGCATTGCTCAATACCCTCAGCTTTGCTCCAGCCCCCAACAGCAGAAGGCATTCAGCCTGCATCGTGACTGGACCACAGCACATCTCCTTCCCATGTGAACATTGACAGGGCACCCCCAGGCCGTGCACAAGGACAGAGCCCTTTTTGCCCAGGCACTGCCACCTCTCTCTGTCCCCACTGGGGGCTGCAGCGGTTTCCCTGAGTTGCAGCGGAGGAAGGATTTGGGCTGCGGTGGCTCTCAGGGATTCAACCAGTCAGTGAGGAAAGCTGACTCAATCACCAAGCATTTTAAAATATATATGTCCAAAAGATTGCTGGCACCCTTGTAAGGCATTTAATTCCATATTTATCTTTCTGCTTTTGTCTTTTTTTGTTGAGGGATTTTTTTTCTTCTGTAACTTGTACCCACTCTTCCTACAGCATCTTCTGACTTGTCTTTCAACACAGTGACAATGGAAGAGGCAGCACAGAGACACGGGGATGGCACCACATCTGCTTTCCAGAGGAAGCCTTTATCGTCACCATATCAAAATGCAAGGATGTATCCTATGAAAATATGGTAGAATATGGCCAGTCACAGTTCAAACACATCCATCCCCTTTTCTTTGGCCCCTAACTCTGCATTCATTCTTCATTGCAGTCATGCCTCCCTATTAACAAGATTTTCACTGCAAACATCTGTGACCTTCTAGGACTAATTTGACTGCCAGAGAGGTGACTGAGGTTTAAAAGTAGGGAAGGCAGAAGTTATTGGCATTTACCTGAGATTTCCACCTTTGGAGCTTCACTGCTGCAGACAGGCCCCAAGGGAAAACAAGGAAAGATTCAGACTCTCAATTCTCATTGTCTTTTCATACACTGAAGAACATATTTTCCTTTTTTTTCTTTTTTTTTTTATATATATTTTATAGATATATATATATATATACACACACATATTACAGAAAACCAGTTACCAGTACATCTGCTATCCACAGGCAGTAGGTCTGACACAGGTCTCATCATCCCAGTTGATTATGGGGCTGCCCCAGTCAGGTTTGGGCACAAACCAGAGGTGATTCCTGTATGTCCCATTCCCACCATACAGTTCCGTCTTGTGCTCCTAAATTGAGGTGAGAGTGCCAGGAAAGAGGAAAGCTTCCAGCACCACAAAGATTTTAACATTCATAAACCACATGTTGATATTCATATTCCTAATATTGACATACACTAGAGGCAGTTGAAAGCAATGGAGTCTAATGAAGGATCAAGTAGGCTTGAGAAAGAAACCACGTATGGTGAAAATAATTGTCTCTTGGTCCACTATGCAGTTTGTGAAACATTACACAGAGGTAGAGGCCTGAAACTTACAATGAGAAAATGAGGCTGGGAATTACTTTGCAAACTAATTCTCTCAACAAAGGGCTACCTTACAGAAACTGCCTTCATTCCTGAGGAGGATTGAGATGGGCCTCTATTGTGGTGCAAGGCAAATTAAAACAATGGCTTCTTGCTTTTTTCAGGTTTATAAGCAGCCCTGAATGCGTTACCTTTAACTCACTTGAGTGCGGCACTGGCTATGCCAGGTGTGACCCAATAACTTTAGGTCAGTGACTGACAAAGCTATGCACATAACCTGTTCAACAGCTCTAGGTTAAGGATGGGTGAACAACAGAACAGTCTTCTGAGTACCCCAAGCCTCAGAGCTTTGCTGCACACTTTGCAGAAAAAAAAAGACTTTTGTGCAGCTCTTGACTCATCTGCCTAACCTATCGAATGGAGGGACTTTGCTTGAAGTCCCAAAAGTGCTCACATGTTCCTGTCAGAGAACAACACTTGCGCCAGCTTTCAAGGGATCATTCTTCTTTATGGGGTTCTGCTGCAAATGAACCTGTGAGAACAACACAAAATAGAGAAAGTCAGCTGTCCTGTGCTTCAGGTTTTGTGACTGCCTTAAAAAGTGAAGTGAAAGAGCACTACAGGAAGCTGCAAGATTGCACTCCATTTGTAATACTGCCCTGCCATTTCACAGTGTGTCACCAGGAGCCTTGTCAGCTAAGTCAGTGGACTTCAGATCAAGTCCTTAACTTGCCCCTGTTCCTGCCCCTGCGCCTTAGGCTTCCCAGTCAGAGGCAATCAGGAAAGCTAAGCTGAATTAATTTATAAAGCGGATTAGCTGAACTGCATGACAATTGTGGTGTGGACATAACCATCTAGAATTAAAATGGTCCAAATGCAGATCATAGCTAAATCAAAATTTAGTTCTCTTGATTTGCAGTGATTCAATGATTAGTGTTGCTAGCATAATGCAGAAGGATTTTGACATGACTTAAAATAAAATTTAAACAACCTCAAGGTAAATTATTTCAACTTTCTCATGAGCGCATCCTGCTCTCACCTTAAGATTAGCAGCTAAAAACAATGTTTCTCTAAAACATTAATTTCTGGGCACCAGATAAGTGATATAACATTCAAAGCATCCAGGAGCACCACCAGTTTTCTGCTTAAAATTTCACCAGATTGGAGAATTGGGAATACACCTGGTTATATTCCTCTCAAACCACAGAGATAATCTAGGTGAGGAATATTCAATACTTCTGAAAGCCAGGTCTTGGATTTGCAGTCCTAAATAATCATTTCAAAGTCTGGCTTGAAACTTTCTTTTCCCCCATTCTTAAAAGGGAGAAAATAAAATCTGAATCTTGAGATCTCGAGTTAAAGGAGCATGTTTAAAACACACTATTGAAAATGTACCATTTCTCCCTACTCCATCTATTTTGGATTAACAGATACATGGGAGTCACTTTGTACACACCGAGTTACTAAGACTGGTTGCTTTCTGTCTTTCTTTCTGGCTGTGACCATGGGTGGCCCAATAAAATGTACTTGCCTGAACAGGTAGGTGTCAGCATGGGATATAAACAGTGGCAAGCAAATGGTGTTTCAAGAGGAGAAAGCATGAAGAAACATGGAAAAACTGTGTATTCACTGTCCACCTTGCTCTCAAACTACATTTTTCTCTGTTATGAATGGCTTTCTTCTAACCTTTCCTTTCCCGAAGCTTTTTGGTAAAATTTAAGGCCAGAGGTTGTGCTTACAGTTACGCTGCAATCTCACTCCATTCCCTTCAGTTCCCAGCAGATCCAGGTAGAATGAAACAAACCATGCAACAAGCCAGAATGTCTCCAACTCAATTAATAGTTTTTCCAAAGCAGATTCTCTCTTTTAAGGAATCAATACAGAAATGCATTTCTTTGCATCAGGAGTCCTGACCATTACCCCTTATTACAACCGGGCAGGGCAGAATACGAGTCAGCTCTGCAGCCAACAGCTCAGCTGTATATCGAACTCAGAGCAATTCAAGATCTCAAAGCACTTCAAAATGATTTTATGCACCAAACCTCAACAAATCTGAGTACAAGAGATAGGACAAACTAAAAAGAGAGTTTAGACTTCACTGGTCATCACAGGTAATGAGTAGTCAAGTGATGAGGGTTCTCAGCATCTCTCAAGGTATGTCTTTAGTAGGGATTATATTGTCATTTTGTGATAACTCAGCCAGGTTTTAATAAACTATTTCAGAGAGAAAAGCAGTCTAGTTTAGCAGCACAAGCCTCAGAGCACACTACTTTGCTGTGCTGACACAAAAAGCAAAATCAACTGCTTCTAGATGCCACAGCAAGGGTGTTTTGAGGAACCTGTGCCTGCCCATTAAGGCTACATCAAGAATCATTGCTTTGTTGCAGTCATAGTGCTCAAAACTACTAGAATCAGATTCTATGCAGCCTGTATCCTCTAAACTACCTAATTCAATGAAAAACAAAACAAAACAAAAAACCCCCACAAGCCAGGTACTCAAACATTCTTGAAGGTTCGGTGTTGCACGGCTCATTTCTGTTTTCTGCAGTTAGTGCCTGTAGCAAGAACAAGTGACCACAGCTCAGAAGTCCTGTCTAATAGTTCCATGCTCCTCAGAACATCTATCTGTTCTTCAGTATCTTACTTTCTTTAAGATAACTTTCAGATCTTTTATAAGAGCATTTTAAAGAGAAAAAATATTTCCATGACAAATATCATGCACTGTACAAACAGACACGTGATGGTTTTAATTCACTCGATTCATGCTCTGCATTGGACACAATGCTCCCAGTCTCGATGTGCGAAATAAAACAATAGCTATATTGTATGAGAGCTAAGCATGAAGAGGCCCTCTATTTTCTGCTCTGCCTTCACTGAGCTCCTACCTTTCCAGGATGAAATCTTCATGAATTTTCAGTTTTGAGATACAGAGCAGATTTGTTTTGATACCAGTCTCTTGAGGAACTATGAAATTTCTAACAGACAGACTGTGAAAGCAGTGCCAGCATTATCTCAGCCCAACAAAGGGCGTTAATTATCATCCACTCCAACTGAATTGATTGATCCTTGATAGCAGTTGTTTATTTTAATTGTCTGTACTGAATTCCCTTATACTGAATGGGAAACCCTTCTCTGATTCTGAGAGGAGGATTTTCAGTTTTCTTCCCAGAAAATATTATCATCTGCCAGAGGCTTGTTAGATGAAAGCCTGCTCTAACTCTGATGATAGATCTAACTTGAACTAGATGTGCATTACTCTGAGGGAACATGGATATCTGATATCTCCACTGAGGTTGCCAGTAAATGATTTAAAAAAAAATCTGTGTCAATGAGCACCAGGACTAAGTCTTCACCATTGAGATGCCTGGGATAAGTGACCGTTCTTGAAAATTTCAGCTAAAAGAATTTGTCCAGGGCTACCTGATAAGTGAGGTGGTAAGAGCACAAAAGGTGCCTTCATTTTCCTTATTCCCCTTTCTTTTCTGAGCCGTGTGTTCTGTAGTAAAAGCTTAACTATTGCAACTATATGACAATTGTATTGCCAACAGATTCCAGAATGCACCAGCAAAATCCATTTAACTCACTACAAACACACACATACACACAGAAAAGAAAGAAAAAAGACAGCACTTCAGAGGAAAAAATAAAACAATGGTATTTGTTTCAAAGATTGAAACTTTTGTAGCTTATATTTAAATGTAAATCTCTATTTAAGTTATTAACCTACCTTCAGTGCAAATCTCCAAGAATGTTACCTAATATTCTGTAACAGAAAAATGTAAATGATTACTTCTATAAAGAGCATAAGGAACTGTTTTCTAAAAACACAGGCTATTTAACCCACGGCAGAAACATCGGGCCCTCCAACTGAAGGACTAGTACACACAAACTATATGTATTTTCATTTCCATTTGAACTAGTGTAAATCAGGAAGAAATCAAGTTGTTATTAGCGAATGTTTTCCTTCTAGTAATGGATTATTCAGCTAGGAGATTGTATTTAAATGTTTGTACAGCATCTTTCACAATGAAGCTTGAGGACTTCCAGGCAGTAAGCGATAAAACAGGATAACGGGCTATTTGACTTTCCATCCTTACCTCTAATAGCCCTGTTTTTGCATGTTTTAAAACATAAAACACGTATGACTATTCTGTTGCTTATGCAATGAATATATAATTAGACTCTTGAGAAACATAAAATGCTCCCTAACTGACACTAACACTTTAGCATAAAGGTACCCAAGACACCAGTAATTGCTACCTAAGGTGTTCTGCTAATAACATGTTGTCTGTGATATCTAGAGGATTATCTTGCTCTGGAGCTTTCGGAGGAGTAGTACATTGGTACATTGAAAGGGGCCTGAAACATATACCCTACAATTTCTGTCCCTGCTCAGTGTCTTGGTGAGAATGGAAGGCCTTTCCTCCAAAGAGTTTCTTTCCTCATCCTTTTTTTTTTTTTTCCTTTGTCTTGAAGCCTTGAAGTAATGCACATGGTCTTTAGAGAGCAGGATGCTCTAGAGAAACTTTAGGTAGCTTCAAGAAGAAACCAAATTTTGTTTTCCGAGCACTTTTTTTTTTTCCTGTCAAGTACCACTTTTCTCCTGCAGAAACACAGAGAAACTTCTTAAATAAATATTAGTTGGAATCCTTTCTCTCAGTTTTGAAATTATAGAAATACATTTTATACTCATAAAGCACATCCTTCGAAACTAGTGCTATCTCCCAGCGCTATTATTTGCTCTACCTCATAAATGTCAGTGTCCTTCCCGTTCCTTTCCTTGGCATTTTTCCCATTGTTTTTAGGTTGTTGGTTTTTTTTCATTGTTGTTTTCAACAGAGGTCATCCTCCCAGCCCTCACATGATAGTGCTTTTTTTCCCCCCGTGATTAAACCAGCTCAGACAACTAGATAAATATTGTGGGGAACTGACCCTTAAATATCAATTTTGGCCTTAACTTTTCATGGAGGTCTTTATTTCTTTAAATTGTAGGTGGTCGCCTTAAGACAGCATGGAGACAAGCCTGTTGTAGCAAATGGAAAAAAAACCAAACTCCCTTGGGATATTTCTTGTGGTAAAATGGAATGGGGTAAGGAATACTTCAAGGCAGTTCCAAACAAATTCAAAACCAAATCTTTTGTGAGGTTCAGTGAAGTCTGTGTGTTTCCTCCAAAACCTCAAACCAGGCAATTTGAACTTGATTTTGGAGTGAGTTGAGGGGACACTTGCATTTCTATACTCCTTGGCAATTTTGAAAAAGTTTCTTTTTAAGATGTCCAGTTTCTCAGAGCAAATTTTGCTTAAAAAAGTGTAAGTTATCTACTGAAAATCATCCTGTATCAGCTAGTAGCTAACAAAGACTTGGATGAGCAAGGGGAAAGAAAGCTCCTTTAATAGCTATAATCCTAGTTTAAGGATTCCTCAAATTTTTTCTCATCTTAAAAATAAAATTATGTCTGAATGACCTAAAAAAACCCACAAGGAATACTAACAAGGAATACAGTCTCAAACTCAGCAGTAACTGCAATATTACTAGCATTTTCCCCAAGTTAACACACAATGTACTTCTCATGTAAGGAAGTTATTTTCAGCACAGAGCAACTTCCTCATGCAAAACAAACCTCCAGTCCCTTCAGAATCCCCTTTACTCATTTAGCAGATTCTCCTTAGAACTCAGTTCACTGCCTTTATGCAGGTAAAATTACTGGCTGGATCAAGCAGAGCAAAACTTGTGGTAATACTGCAATTTGCTCAACATGTTAGTTATTGTTTTACAAGGTCCATCTCTTAACCTTTCTTTCTTCAGCAAGAGACTTGTTCACATTTCTGTTTGTGCTTACAATGCCAAAATCTCTCCTCCACTGATGCTGGATGGGACTTCTTCAGAGAAGATATAGGAGGTATACCAGGTCCCTGAATTTGTCTATATATAAAAAGTCAACCCTTAAAATGTCAACTGTATTCAACCCTTATTCATCACAGAGAGGTGCCTGAATATCTTTATGAATTACCTGAACCTGGCCAGCGTTCTCCATGCTGCACCCTCTGTACACAGCTTTGACAATCCCAGTTATCTGGCATGGTCAGGGCTCTACCTATATATGATGGAGCCTTCCTTCACTTTTCTTGAAATCCCTTCCTTTTGAGAAGGAAAATCTGGAGTACCTGCACACCTGTGTGTAAACATACCCACATCTCTCAATCAGAGCTGCTGAGACAGACTGCTAAATTTAATTACCAGTTCCAAGGCCTGATATTGTGAATGACAGGTCAATTCATGCAGTGAGTTATCAAAGATTACTAATAAATGCTTTCTAATTGAAAGGATGATAAAATAGCTATTAGTCACAAAGGAGCTTGAAGGATGAAAGGGTGAGTCGGTTCTTTTTTTTTCTTCTTTCTTTTTTTAACAGGAGGAAGATCAAGAACTAGTAATCTCAACAGCAGTTTGCCATCATTTCCTACCAGCTTAGTCACTCAAAAGATTCACGAAGGATCATGACACTGTAGGCAGCTGACCAGTCATTACTCCCTTACTCCTACTATGGAGATGGATGGGAAAAAGCACTAACAGTATGGCTTGTGTCTACTATGCTCTGGAGAATATCTGGCATTTTTGTGAGTTGTGAAAACAAAAAAAGAACAAAAATAACCTCACACACACAGTTCCATTGGAAAACTGATTGCACTAACAGCATGATGTATCCTTTGCACAGTATCTTTTAGCTTGAGGCATATTGTGCAGGAGAATGAGCATTGGGAGTCCAGTTACTGGAGATTTATCTCCAGCAGCACCAGTGACCTGCTACAGGCAGTTGAAGTGAAGAGAATGGACTTTGCCCTGGAAAGACAACACATTCCTATTTTCACCAGCTGGGCTCTTAGGACAGTAACTGTGGCTGTAGTGCATGGTAGTCAGTCGTACAGGAAGAGAAAAGCTCTCAAATTGCCACAGCAGGAAGAGATGTCAAAGCACACCTGTAAAAGCCCTGTGCATGGTTCTGACCTCAAAGTTGCCTCCTGTAGCAGAAGTGACAAATTACTTCCAGGAATGCAAGAAAACAGCCCCTAGCCATTAGTAAAAACTTCTGCTTCGTTGTTCACATGCTGTATGACACAGAATGATTTTTTGTCATCTTTCTCTTTCCTTTTCTGTTCCTCTGCTCTTTCTGACTACTTAGACTATGAGATCTTCAGAGAAAACTTGTTTCTCAGCTGATTTGCTCTGCATCTAGCATGTTATATGCTAGAGTTCTAGGCTAAGTATCTAGATACTGCTGTCATACAAATAATAATTCATAGCTCTTATACACACACCTTGGCTGAAATGTAGGTACACTGGCTTTAAGTTTGGGACATAGCCAAGTGGATAAAACCCAACAGAGCATGTACAGATAAAGTGTAGTTTTGTTAAGGACAGAAAGTCAAACCATTATTAAGTCCTTAAGCAGCAAACATCTCCTTACCTGGTAGGATGCCTTACTTTTCCTTTCTCTCCCACCAACAGGGACACAGATTTTACCACACAGTATTCAATATCTGCATCACAAAGTAGGAGGTTTTCCAGGAGACTTCTGCACTCCTGAAACTATTTAACATGTTTAAATAGATCTACTGTCTCTATCTACAAAAAAAATTCTTTACATGAAGAGGAGCATTTTCCTTGCAACAAAAACTAGGATTCCAGGCTGGAATATTTGATCAAAAATTGGCATGAGAGAAGAGAGAAAATAATTATTAATGTGTAAGATTAGTCCAACAATGGCATAATTAATGATGCTTGAATATTTTGCTTTTATGTATGGATTTGAGTAGTGTAGAAGCCTTTAAAATTGTAAAAATTTTCTTTTTATTTCAGGCCCCCACATTTTTTAAAATGTCGAGATCAGGCATGGTCAGCTCATTCTTGTATTTGATATATTTGATATTCCAGGACCTGGAACATCTGCCCTGTGAGCAAAGGCTGAGAGATCTGGGCCTCTTCAGCCTGGAGAAGAGAAGGCTAACAAGGGACCTGATCAGTGGGCATAAGTACCTCAAGGGAGGGAGTGAGGAGGATGGGGCCAGCCTCTTCTCAGTGGTGGCCAGCGATAGGACTACAGGAAATGGCCACCAAAAGTTCCACAGGAACTTGAGAAAGAATTCTTAACAGTGAGGGTGACAGAGCCCTGGAACAGGTTGCCCAGAGAGGTGGTGCAGTCTCCTTCTCTGGAGATCTTCCAAACCTGTCTGGACACCACCCTGTGCCACATGCTCTAGGAGACCCTGCGTGTGCAGGGCGGTTGGATTAGATGACCTCTAGAGGTTCCTTCCAACCTTAAGCATTCTATGATTCTATAAATCTACATGGTTTGCCTTGAGCCAAAAGCCTCAGGCTATGGAAGGACATACTCTTTTATAGTCAGATGTACAGACAGGTATTTTGACTAAATGCGTATGGAAACAAATCACATTAGCAGCTCTGTCAGTAAATATGCAGTGATAAGCAACTGTGAGCATAAACTTCTTCCAGCAACTGGATCTAGAAGATATATTAACTAGTACTGTAGAGCCTACAGTATTATATTACACTTAAAACAACTAGCCTGCTAGTACCTAGCCACAGAGGAAGGTCATCCCATCCAACTCATTTTCAGCATATATATGTTAGGCCTGCTCTTCATACACTCACCACATGTTATAATTATGTACCAAATATATGTAGATGAACCTATACATATTTTTTAAATTCCTATTTCTAAAAGTACTGTCCTTACTGTGCAGGTAGCTATGCTGGTATAAAACTGTCTTTACTGATGAAGTATGTTACCTTTCTGTCCTAGGAAGAATCTGTGCCAGTCTACATACATTTAAAAATCTATTATCACACTGCAAGATTTTTTACTATTTATATGGAAATTAAACCTATCACTGAAGCAGGCAAGTCCTTTAGTTGTGGTGGTTACACAGAACTTCAGCTCCACAGCCATTTTCACACTCACCATGGAATCAAAGCTACACATCTGTGTGAGATAGCAGCTCTTCTCCTTTCCTTCACATGCTTGCAGGCAGTTAATGTCCTTGTGATAAGAGACAGTTGTTTGATCCTGAGTAAAGTGAAACAGTGAGTTATTCTCTCCTCTTCCCTATGCTACAGAGTGCTGCTTACACAGTTGTTCCAACAACTATTTGTAGGATTGCACTGTGAAGCAGATCGGGCAATTCATTCTTTTAAATTAACTTTTGAATTGATCATTCTATTTTTTTTCTTAAAGACCTTTCTTAAGCCAGGTGCAGCCTCCATTTCATCAAACCACAACCTGAATTAGCATCCATTCAAATGAATGAGACAGATCTCCCAAATTTTATGTTGTATGTTCACTGTAAAATTGAGCAGAGGTGAAGCATGTTTACAAATGAAGAGACATTTGGGGAGTTGCCTTGTTTGATGTCTGGACTTGTTTTGTACACACTCCTTACATTGCTGTATGTTCTGGGAGGAAGATGATACTTTCATGGTGACTTTACTAAATGAAATAATATGAAGCCTCCTTCCACTTAAGCCAAAGGGAACTTGGCATAAGGTTTTGCAGTTGCAAGATAGCTCTTTAGCTTCTATCTTACCATGTCATCAGTGATTAGGCATGTACAGGAAATCAATCTCAACAGGGATGTAAGATTCAAAACCTGCCAATAAGTATTAGATAACAATTCTTTTTAAACACAAGCTCTTCAGAATGATTCTTGTTAGTGAGTTAGTGAGCCTGAGTCAAACTACTAGATAACCAAATTATAATTAATTTTGTTCAAATAAGTCTAAACTATTTTGGTGACCATAGAACTACAGACCAGTAAGATAAAACATGGCCAGCGTTGCTGTAGGCAGAGAAGCATTAATAGCCAGCATAATTGCTAGGAGGCATGCCAGTACAAAAACAAACTCAGAAGAGAAATTTAGACCTGGGAAATGAATGTCAGCCTTTAAGGAACCGTTCTTGTTAGCCTGGAGATTTGGATGTGCTTAACCATGTACCAGCCACAAAGACTACTCTTCAGGCATTTTTTCCCTCTGATGATTGTTTGTATCAAAAAGTTTTCTGAGACAGCTTCTGTCACTAAGATATCCCACCTAAGAACGCAGGAACACAGCAAGGAAGAGACATTTTTTGTCCACAGAGGCACTTACATTATCTCTGGACACAAAAACATATGCAAAAACATATGCAAAAACACACAAAGACAACACACAAATTTTAGCTGAAGGGAGGAAATGGGATGCTGCTAATTGCATGTCTATACATGTTACTTTGAGTTCAAACACTGAATTGGTATAAATTGGAAATATTCTGTTTAACTCACTAGAGTCAGGTCATTTGATACTGACCCAAAATATCAATTTTCAACAGATAGGTCTCCATGCCCTCTTAAATCTGAGCAGTCCCATTGAGTTAGAGATGGTTTACACAGAACCAAGTCTATTCTTTTTTCCTTCCACCTCTAGCCTATTAATCCATAAAATTTAGAAAATAATGAAACTCATTGCTATTTATTATTGAGTTTTTTTAAGTTCTGGAGACAGCTCTTTGTAGGAGGTATGTTAGTGAAGCCACTCTAGTAACAGAATTACTGAGATGCAGTCAACAAGCCAAAACTAAAAAAAAACCCAAGGAAACCACAAATCAAGCCCAAAAGGTCACACAGTTTGTTTCAATTCTTCTAACAGCAAGGTGATTAATACTTTCTCTTGGACATGTGTCCTGAGTGATTTTGAAACTGGAATGGACCTACTGGATATGTTGAACTGGGGTACTGCCAGTAGCTATTGCTGTCAAGGCCTTTACACACTGAGATGGGAGAAATGTGTTCATGAAATAGATACTGGGCCATGTGTGTTTATGCATGTGTATGTCAGCTTCAAGACCAAAAAGACATGAATGAGTTAGGTCTGTAAACTTACCTTCCTTTGGGAAAACTCCTCCTTCAGAGGCTTTTTTAGAAAACATTCTCTTGTTATTCCAGCTCTCCTCATATTTTATACTGTGTAATTCTAACATACAGTGAGACCAGTATTTACACTGGCATAAAGGTTATCTACCATTATGGCACTAATGAGGAATAAAATATCAACACTGTCCCATAGACACACAAATTGATATATAGGAAGGCTTAATGTTCTGCTTAATGCTCATCAAAACCAGTCACAAGTATCTGGACACAACTTCAAGCTTGACATATAGGTTTTCCCTTAATAACTTTATTTGGTCAAAGCTCTTCTATAAAAAACAAAGAGGTATTGGGAGAAACTTTGACCTAAATGGACAACACAGCTCCATGATGTTCTTGCTCTCTGTTTCTGTCTTGAATCCATATCCTTTGTTTTCACTTAAACCTCGAAGTCAGAAGGAGAAAGGAATCAGGTGGAAGATAAAACTGCGCCCCCACTACTACAAGGAAAGGAAGAAGGGTGTGGGTGGAGTATAATTCAGAAGACATACAACTAACCAATAGCTGCTTGTTGCAACACTTGACTCTGATTTGCCTGTGGCAGGCTTCCACTTCAGCATTGGCTCAAGATGCCTTTCACCGAATTTAACTTCCCAAGACAATCTATTTTTCGTTTTGTTTTGCTTTGTCTCAGTGTACACTTTACCATTACTGCCAATATCTTCTTTACCATAAAGCCTGACTGTAAGCCTATCTGCTAGCTCCACAGCTGTAAAAGGAAGCAACCAACTGGCTGGAGTCATAGCCTAGGAGTGTTGTTGTTGCAGCAATAGGGAGTTTTACCTTCCCATCCGCTCTGAAATTTCTCTGGACCAGGAGTATCAGAAGGGAAGTCCCAGTCCATGTCCAGTCATGGCAGCTGAGGTCAGCTGGGAAGCACCTATAGTCAGGCTCTACGTTTCACTCGTCTGTGTCCAGCAACTTGTATTTCTCAGATGAATGCTCCTGCTGGTGGAACTCCCTCCCCTTGGGAGCCAGTCAAGCGTTGCAATGAATGACCTTCAGGGCACCAAAGAAGCCTCATTCATTTTAACATTTGATTAACTCTTTCTAGGTTTCCTCCTGTAATTTAAGAGGAGCCTGACACCTCCACAGCAAACAGAAATACATAAATAAATTTACTTCTTAAATTTTTATACAAAACATGTCATGACAGCAAAATAAATATTTTTACTCAGTGCAATCTAAAACAAAAATAAATATAGAAATATATATATAACAAAACAACTCTAAAATTGATATAAACAGAAAACCACTGATAGCGGTCCACAAATTG
Organism: Eudromia elegans; assembly: GCA_003342815.1. Classification (NCBI taxonomy): domain Eukaryota; kingdom Metazoa; phylum Chordata; class Aves; order Tinamiformes; family Tinamidae; genus Eudromia; species Eudromia elegans. The sequence goes on from PTEX01000197.1 coordinate 1,487,040, forward strand.
CTGGCTGGTTATACCGATCTTCTGGCAAAGGAAACAGCTTCAGCCTTCCCTCAGCTACAGAGGGAAGATACAGCAAAGGGCTAAATGAAATGCATAATTAATCCTTTTTTTGTAAAAACACCTGTTATGCTAATGATCAAGAAAAGTTTTTTCTATTTCTTCTCCCTGTAAGCAACTGCTAGAGCTGCTACAAAGATATTTAGCAAATGTGAATACAAAGGAAGGTGGTTTATCTGGCAGTCAAGATGTGGTTCGCATGATGAAAGACTCTGAGGACTCTGGCACCAGTGTGCACATATCAGCTCATACCAGCTACTCCCTCAAGTGAATCTCTGTGTTGTAGTTCCTCTATTCTCCATCTTTTTCCACACAAGGACTTTGTAGAAAAGTCTAAGAACCCCTGCTGATGACTTCAGAACTTCTCCAATCAGAAATTAAGGGAATAATTTAGGATGATCAGGTTAAAATCAGGGGAAGAGAGGGGAGGTGGAAGAAACACATAACGGCTTCCTGGTTCAAGGTCTTCTCTTTAAGATATTTGCCTACATCTCATAGAGTATTATATAGCTCTTAGGTAGATTCTAGATGGCAGAAACTCACTCGGTGCAAACCCTACAGAAACCCTTGTGGTTTAAAAAAGTCCTATTTTCCTGGGCAGATAAGAGAAACACAGTGTATAACACACATGTAAAAAAAGCTTACCTTCTGTAAATATTCTAATTCTCATTCTCTATGGGTCAAATCTGTCGAGACCCAGAAAAAGGAAAACATAAGTATTGCACTTTCTGTTCCTCAGCCATACAAAGGGATATTGTTACACTGCTATCTCTTGACAAACAGAATCACAATCACAGAACAGTGGAGGTTGGAATGGACCTCTGGAGATCATGTAGTACAACCCCTCTGCACAAGCAGGACCACCTACAGCACGTTGCACAGGATCATGCTCACGGGGGTTTTGAATACCTCCAGAGAAAGAGATTTCAAAATCTCTTTGGGCAGCCTGTTCCAGGCCTCTGTCACCCTCACAGTAAAGAAGTTCTTCCTAATATGCAGATGAAACCTCCTGTGTTTCAATTTGTGGTCAATTTCACGGTGTGACTGCACTTCGCAGAGGTGTCACAGTTTTCCAGGGACAGAGGTGATCTTACGACATCTGTGCACCTGAGGGACTTCTACCTGCTACATGCCCTTCTCCTTCACCAGCACAGAGGCAAGACCCACATAGCAGCCCTCAGTACTGATCTGAAGCAGTTCCTGGATTTCTGCTACTTCTAGGCTGGTCAGCATCACCACAGAAAATGTATCCCTGTGCGAGACAGCTCAGAGCTGTGCTCTGGTAGGGGCACAGTTGCAACAGGAGTGACTCCAGCCTGTGTGTTGCTGTAAAGATGACTCTTCTTCCATTTCCTGGCGGAAGATAGGTAGTGGGAAAGACAAGCAGGGAGGAAGAGACTGTAGAACAGGCAAGCATCCACAGGTATCCCCCACTGTGTGGGAATCCTCCTGAACATGGGAGAATGAGTCTTCTGCCAGAAATCTTAGAGCCAGCTGTTTTCCCCAAGGGCTCTTTGAGGCCACAAGTATCTATGCATAATAAGAAGCATCTTTTAGTCTGCTCTGTTTTTCATTAAGGACTCAGTAGGCACTTTCTTAATTCACTTAATGACATCTTTCCTTCACTTCCCACACCCAGTCTTGCACTGAAGTCAGACTGACGATAGTAAACGATGATCGCTCTTTTCCTGTAAAAGCTTGGCATTATTTCCTAGCAACTATTGCAGAATCCTTGTGGAAGAATCCAATTAAGCAACAAAACAAATAACATGTGCACTTTTATAGTAATGTAATAATTCACACCTACAGTGTTGCTACTAGATTCACAACTGCAATGTTAAAGTCGAAATCCAGAAACCACTAAAACAAGCTAGCCAGTTTAGTATTACAATATAATTTATACTTGGGGATAAACTGTAGAAATTATAAAATATCGATGTGTATTTTCACTTGAGTGCAAACAAAATGGAAACGGTCAAATGGTTTAAGAATAAAATCAGACATATTTTGATTCATTTAAAATTAGACAAGGCAAAATGTTGAATAACTTCTTGACTGTGAGGGTGACAGAGCACTGGAACAGAGCGGTTGTGGAGTCTCTTTCTCTGGAGATATTTAAAATCACCCATGACACGATCCTGTGTAACGTGTTCTAGGTGGTCCTGCTTGTGCAGAGGGGTTGGGCTAGATGATCTCTAAAGATAATCTTTTCCAACCTTAAGTGCTCTGTGATTCTGTGAAGCAGCCTATGATCCAGGGTTCTGCACTAGGAAGGGAAAGGACTAGATGAGAGGAAACCACAGTTTCACATCTGTTTTGTAGACCATTCTCATGGAGCAGGTACTCAGCTGACCTTACCTGCAGGATCCCTTTGAAGCCAGTAGGGCTATTATGAATGTGGAGCTAGATTCTCTGCTGGAAAAAAAAAAAAAAAAAGATTGAAAACACTATGTCCTAAGTCACAGCATCTAACATGCATTCCCTTTGAAACATCCCCCAATGAGATCTGTCATAATTAGACTTCCTTACTTAGACTAATTGCAGAGGAATTAGACCACTATTGTCCATTCTTGCCCTACTGAATAGATTCTTTGGAGCTGAAGGCCATGGGCATGGCACTAGTCAGCTGTGTCAGCAGCTGGTCACCCCATCCAGAAGTATTCCCAAACAAGGAAGGACTAAAAACAACATACCCAGAGACAGTAAACAGTCTCTCTCTTATGACATCCCCCAACTTCAGAAAACACCAACAAAATAGAGCTGTTTTCTTACACTTAAGGAGCTGGACTTTCATATTCAATTTGATTTTGAGTCTAATTGAACCAGCTACAGGATATGAATGGGAGTTACAGTACCAATAGTAAACAATGGCCTTAAGGGTGAGTGATGCTGGCTCCTGGGATATACCTTTTCCATTTAACATTGTGGCACACCTGAGAAAAGTAGCTTGCTAATGCTGTAACACCTCTTAAATATTGGGAGAGCTGCATGCTGTCATGCTGATGTTCATTCTTAGGGCACCCATAACACAATGCCTGAAGACAGCCTTTAGATTCCAAGCAAAATAAAATGTCCATTTTCATGCACTATCTTAAGAACACAGGCATTATCGACAGCTCCTTCAAGAGATAGGCCCACCAGCAAGCCCCACTATTTCTACATCCCTTAGGGGTTGCCTGAAGCTGGCCACTACAGTTTCACTATTGTATCCTTCCCCTGTCCGACCTCCCCTGTATCCTCTTTCTCGTCTATTTAAAGAGAGGCCACAAAAATAATACTGTCCTCCTGCTGCTCTGACCTTGTCCCAGGATGCACCTCCAAGGCCATGCACACACAACAGATCTGGTGTTTAAGGGCTGCAGCTATCTTTACTGGTAACATTTTAACCCAAAGCAGCCAAGCAGGCAGGCGAGAGGTCAGGGTGGTCCCTGCATCACCTCTGCTGACTGAGTCAAGTTTACCCTGTGAAGGTCTCTCATACAAGTAATCTACTAACACTGTTGTAAAACAGTGCTAATCCTGCCTGCTTTAATCCTGCTCTTGTCCTAGCCTGCATCCTGGATCCCCCTGAATACCTTTGGAACAACAGATGATGATAGGGCAGGCCTGCCATGAAGGAAAGGACACGTTGGTGACATAAGACTTCATTTCAAGTCATTCTGCTGTGTATGGTTTCCTCTGAGATTTCACCAGATCATCTTTAGGAAAATGTCCAGAATTCTACCCACTCCACAGAGAACTGGGTTTTTCTCTCCCATACAAACAGAGGAACCTATGGAAATTCCATAAATTTAAGCCCATAGAGTTGCTAAGGATTATCCCAATTACTTAAACCTTGCCCCCTGAGATTTATGTGGAGACTCAGCAGTGCAGTCTCAGCTAAAAGTGCCAATATCCAATTCCTTTAGCAAAGGTGCTGAGAAGTCATCAGGGAAACCGGTCTCAAAACTGAGTGATCTTGCAACATTTTTTGAAATGCTGTTTATTTTGGCCTGCAGATTCTATAAACAAAATCAAACCAAAACACAACAAGCAAGTAGATAATTTCTAGAAACAAACTAACGGCTTTAGGGATCAAGCCTGCAAGGACAATAAAAGAAAAAAACACTGGGAAATGAGGGATTTAAGAAATATCTGGTGTATGCCAGGAGCTTATATTAATAGGAAAGAGGGAGATAAACAATCTTTTTTCTTCTTCTTCTTTCTTATTTCTTTTCTTTTAAACTTACATTCTACCTGTTGAAGGGGCTCCTTTAACACTTAACCAACGGTGTGAAAGTTTCACAGCTCTGAAAACTGAAGGGCAGTAGCATCCATCTCTTCTTACACTGCTTTTGAGTATGTGTGTGTGTATGAAGTGACATCCCTTTAGAAATACGTCATCCCTTTAGTGACATCCCTTTAGAATAGTGCTGTGCTCTATTTTGTACCCAAACTGTATTATTAAAGTACCATATACACAATTCTAAAACCTAAAAATACAGACAAGGGGGCTATTTTTTTTTAAAGGAGCCATTTGTAAAGATGTGGCAACGGAAAAACAACAACAACAACAACAAAAAGCCAGAAAGACACATTTCAGATTAGGACCAGATGTGGAAAGTGGGAAAAATAATTCTGCTTTTGCCAGCTAGCATCGAGGAGAATTTTATGTTTCAGCTTCAGAGTTGAATCTGTAGAACACAGCACCATATGCCGATATCAGTCAGTCTAATGACTATGGCATATTAGCAGCATAATACTCTTGCCAAGACAGTGAGCAGGGATTTTGTAAATTAAAAACAACCTCTTCTCTCTGTCCATTACTTATAACCTTTTGGACAGTTAGTAAAAGCCAGTTCGAACTATGCTGTAGCCTGAACTTCAATCCCATTGAAAAGCTTGCTTTGGCCCCATTCCAAAAGTCTAGTGCTTTATTACCAGTCTCATGTCTTTCTGTCCCTTGTCTTTTATTATTTGTTTATTTTCTTAGTTTTTTAAAAAAAAAAAAAAAAAAAAAAAAAGAGAGAATAAAAACACCCTTATAGCACCCTTATAGTACAACTATCTTAACAAATTCTAGTACATGTCATGGACCTCATTAACTGAATCCACATCCAAAACACAAGACTTTGGGCTATTTTTGTTGCTCAAAGCTGTACATTGGCCAACATCCTCTGCATATAATTAACCTCCTATTTTCATGGAATCTCTACATTAACTTATTACAGGCTAAGCTGGTAATGAACTCCTGAGAGAAGTACAAACATAAACACTGGCCATTGGCTTCACTGCCCACATGGATTAAACAAAAATTAATCTAATCTATTTGGTTATTCATTTGGTGTCTTTAAAATGGAGGCATTTTTCTGCTTCATTTGATGCACACAAAGGAAAAAAGATCTGGCTACTGAACTTTATCCAGAAACATCCATGTGTGGAGCAGATTAATGGGAACTTTTCACACACGTAATAGCTTTACAGCAGCAAAGTAGAACATGCAGTTCTCCCTGGGTGACTATAATGCTCTGGGAGACAGGGAAAACAAATATGACTAGAAGATAGTAATGTTTTGCTCCTCAAGCACCATGTAGTTTAGACATCATTAAAGTGACACATTTAGAAACAAGCATGAGAGGAAATTCAACTATTAGAGGCTTTTAAATGTTTTGTTTTGTTTTGTTTTTTCCTGCTGTGGAGCTCTAAAGTTTTTGGACACTGAAATAAAAAGAGAGATGTGACAGATAGAGATATCCCAAAGCAGCTGCTGTATCAAGTGACCATACTGTAAAATGGTAAAAGGGAACTGGCACACAGGCAGTAAGGAGAAGTGGCAGCAGCAGGGCTTACTGAAACTCCCTCTACCTGATTTAATTTGGAAATGAAACCAATTAAAGAGATCAGAACAGCTATTTTTATACTGCATGTTCACATGTAGTGAGCACCTGGCTGGAACCCAATAGACGAAAATCTCACTCCTGGGATTGCATGACTACAGATAAGATCTCTTGCTTCTGTGTGCCTCAGTTTCGCCATCAGTAAATTCAGGGCAACAATAACAGTGTCCCCTGGAAAACACTCGGAGAGCTACTAATGGAAAATTCTTCAAAAGACTGCAGAATAAGAGGATAATTCCAAATGGATTCATTTCTCCTCTGCCTCCCTCCTACTACAAACCTTTCCTCAGAAAAGGAACAGTTCATTGGTTTGAGACATATGGAATTTACAGTAAATGTGTGGAAAATAATCTATCAGTTTGGATTACACCATTAATGCTCATTTCTCACAACACCTGAGAAGACAGTGCAGAGAGTCTCTTACCCTGCTGTTTTTGAAATGTCATTCTTTACAAGAATTTCACTAGTAAATTAGATTTGCATGAAAAGTGTCCTGAGCAGATTTCACAGGGCCTTCTGGTCTTCCTCTTACCATGGCTACAGGAGCTGTTTCTGGCATTAAATTATTTTGTCATGTTAAAAAGCTAAGGTCAATCCAGCTCTTCCAAGGAGCTTGATCAGTCAGAGCCTTCCAAATTCATGGTCTAACTTTACTAGACTGTACTAGTTCAATTTCTTTCAGGAGCTCACAGCACAGCAGACCTGTCTTTCCTGTAAACACCCCCTCCCTGCCGCTCGTGTGGTTTTGGTTATATATAGAGGAGTCTCATTACTAGGAAAAGTATTTATGCAAATTTTCAGTTGGCAGTAGGATCCTGTGAGCTCTTACAGCCTGCAGTGCTGCTTAAGCCACCTCCTTTTCCATTCCTGTTCTTTTAGGACCTCCTGGAATAGAAGTAGATCTGACCATATGCTTCAGGGCCCAGACAACAGCTGCCTTCCTGCAAGTCAGGGATGAAGACAGTACCTTTCATCAACATTGGAGGTGGCCTGGGCAGCCTGGAAGAACACCTGCAGAGCAGCCTGGCAAATGAAGACCTTCTCTCCTTTTCTTTGCTACCAAAACTCAGAGAAAGCTCTTACTGGCTGTCAGCCTGAGTGAAGAAAGTAGAGAATTTACAGAGAGCTGCCTGCCATCCTATCAAGGCCATGAAAGAGTACACAACACAAGTCCTATCAAAATGCCTTTACATTTACAAACAGAAGCATTAAGAACAGCGCAGCCATACCGTCACAATTTTCATCAGATTTTTTCAGATCCACATGACTAAGTACTTGCTTAGGTGACTAAGGGTGGTGCAACAGTTCCCTGACTATTAGTGCTTGAGCCAGCTGATGTCTGCCTACATGTGTCAAAGTCCTTGACTGCATAGTAGACATCTTCTTTGATAAGCAGGAGCAGGTGGACTCAGAGGAAGAAGGCAATGTCTCGACTCATTCTTTGAAGCACTTTTCTTCTTCCCTCCACCTTTCTAATCAGCATCTCTTGCATTTTGCCTCGTTAGAATAGTGACCAGCTGTTGCTTTCCCAGCAGCTGTTCTTTCCTTGGCACTGATATCTCTGGTGTTGCTGGTTGTGCCAGTGAAAAAGCAGCTGGGATTCACTGGGATATTGTCAGGGTAAAAATGGTGATCACATCACCTTTGCAAATGTCTCATGCCTCCCAAGATACAGGCAGCCACGACAAATCTCTGCAAACATGCATAGATGGAGCTCTCAGGGAGGAGGATGTTAATTGCCTGTACCCTCAGTATTGCTGAAGATGAATAACAGCCATGCAACTCTGTATTATCTACTCTAAATGTATCTGAACAGAAAATGTTAAAAATTGCTGAAGGACCCAGGAAACAGGTTTAAAGAGGGTTCTGAGATCCATTGCCTTAACTGAATACTATCAACCTATGTCTGGGCAATGCTTGTGCTGAGTTTAATTGCAAAGCATCAAGAATAGTGTGTTCTGGGATGTAGTGAAATGGCTGTGGCTCATTTCCCAGAGAACTTGCACCAGACTGAGAGACTGAGGACAGGACCATGACTTGAAGTCCTATGTCTTCTCTTAGGCTTTGGGGTTGGGTGGAAGAGTGATGAATTTGCTTTGGCTGAGAGAGGTCTCCATTCATTTCTGACAACCAAGAGCAGCCAAGAGGCCGGCATCACCTGCTGAATGACCAGAAGAGAGGAAAAAGAGGATGTCCAGAAAACAGAAATCAGACTGGACAGAACAAGTGGGGGAAGTGGGGATGTGGCTGAGACCACCCAATTTTTCCAAGCAGCCTTTTGAGTTCCTTTGTCACTTGATTTAACAAGTCAACGAGTTCATCTGATTAGCCGTGTTGGCAAATATCTCTGCTTACACTGCACTGTTGGTACTCTCGGGTCCCCTGTGCAGTTGTTGTTGGGACTTTAATGCTGTTTAACCAGCATGCTGGTTAATGCTGGCCAGCCGAAAACTCACTAGCTCAGGTATTGTGGCTGTGCAAATGAGCAGAAAGGCTTGAGGATGAGCTAATTGCAAGAGGACTGATTCAGTTTCTCCAACAGACCTGCCTCACTCCTCTTTTTCCAGATTCAGTGTAGCTCTGCCTAACAACAGGAAGTGCAATACCGCTACTAACAGCCTCTGGCACAGCAAGAAGACAAAACGAAGCAGAACTTGCACTTGCATTTACAGGATCAAAATTAATATTGGAAGGACTTTGCTGTAATTGACTACATGGTTTTTGGAGACAAAAAAATTGCTTGGACACATCCAGGCCCATGTTCATTATCAGCTGTGAGACTAAGCTGATGAGATTCTTACGGTGCTGAATTATTTGGCTTGCTGCAAGTACAAATTCTTACATATGAGGTTTACACCAAAGTAAAACACTAGTGTAAAAATATGTCAGTGAGAACAAAATAGTGTCCAATCAAGCTGTCTTACGTTCTTTCAAAATTCCCTTGAAAGCAACAGGGATTGCTCTATCTTCAATATTTATTAATGTTTCTCAAACACAAGAATTTAGTTAATCATTCATTTCACTAAATTTTGTAAAGATTCTGAAATAGACTCTTAAAAAATACAAGATGTGCCGCAAACAGGGGAGGTTTGTAAGCAGCACTAGTTAAATAACCATCCAATAGCTTAGTGCACAAAAACATTTTGAGCCTTGCTGAGGATGTCATGAGAGAAGATTGTTATCTTTGAAGGATTTCTCTTCCACTGAAGTCAACTAGACTCTAGGAGAGAGGTTTAAAAAATTAATTTCTCATTCAACTTGAAGGGTTCTCAAAGCAACTTGGATATTCACATCACATGCTAATATCCAAAAATTCCAGATCAAGCACCCAAAACTCAGACCACTTACACCTCTCTCATGCATGTTTAGGCCTCTCCAACAGAGTCAACAGGAACACCGTGGATCATGAGTTTCCTGACTCTTTACTTCTCTCATACCCTGACCCTGTGGAAACTACCCTCAGGACTGAAGGGAATTTCCCATACCAGTTAGGAACTTTTGCTGGGCAGGGAGAGGAGAAAGCTCTTCAGACAATCTTACCACTCTGCAAACCCAAGAAGGTTTGTAAAGCCCTGCAAGGAATAAGGTCAACATAGGGCTTCGTGAAGGTGAATTCCTAGCAACATCCGTGACAATCTGCCACAGAGAGGTCAGAAGTAGTGAGTGGTCAGAAGAAGGTCAGAAGAAGTGGATGACCCTTGCCTTTTACAGCTTCCCTCGGAACAAAAAGCTGAGGGAAACTAAACCTCAGGTTACTCCATGATGGGATGCCATTCCTTACATCCATCTTCCTGACAATCCACAAAAGACTGATCCAAAGGAAATTGTGACTAGGCCGCAGACAGGAAACCCTGAGACTTCAACTATTTCCTCAAAGTTTAAAACTTGACAGCATCCATCACACACCTCCAAATTAAACATCTCATTATCTGCATCATTTTTTATGTTATCTGTCTTTATAGCTTTGGATGAAGGATATTAGTCTGTCAGTAATTACACAAAAAATGCCTTCAAAAATCCTGATCAGCAGCTAGGATCCAGTAATTGCTATAAACCACATTTACTTTTTGCATTCAGAGAATAGAAAAAAAATAGTGTGAAAAGCAGATGATGCTATATCACAAAATACAGGAAATTCCTGATCCCTAAAATATTTACCTGATCAGTGTCAATAGGCTTTTTAAAACTTTGTCTCTATATGTGAAAAATGAAAACAAGGCTAGGTATGTTTCCAAAGGATTACCTACACATTTGCAATGCCTTATGCTGAAATAAAGGTGAGGCTCTATCAGTTTAACAAATAGTATTACATTTAAAGTGAGTTATTGAAAATGATTCAAGCTTTGTGAACATTTATTTTATTTTCAGTTTATTTTAATGTATCTTAATATTGATTTCAAGGTGGATTAATCTGGTTTAAAACACCATGTAGTTCCACACAATTATATGTAACAATTTTAAACTTCACCTTGAGCAACATAAAGCAATTTTCTCATAGAAAAGAGGAAAAGGCAAATTTTAATTCACACTTTTATTTATCTTAGAATTCCTGCATGAAGTTATTCTTATTCTAGAATAAAAGCACTCATGCACAGACTCAAGTAACAGGGAAGTTAAGACCAATATAATTACTTCTGAACATTCTGTGTGTAGGTCAGCTTTGTATCCAAGCACTCACTCTGTATGGCAATTCTGATGTAATGACATAACATGCTGAAATAGATTATTTTGTAATTAAAAAAAACAGCAGGTATTATATGGGAAAAAAAAAATACAGCCACATGAGGGCATGCTTCATCTCTTTTAAAAGCCTGCCTTTTATTCTCAGATACTTAAGGCAAGCTACATTTTTAGACCTAGTTTCAGGGGGAAAAATCTAGGTTTTAAAGTATGATTTGCTAGGTTTCCTATGTACCAATTAAGTGAAAAACTATCACAAGCTTTCAAAAGAAATATAACTGACTCCCATCAGCGTGTGCTCTATTTTCCCATGCTGCCAGCAATATACCCTTTGGCTTTAGGGAACAGGAGATTAAGCTATCTTGAGTCTCAATGCACAATATTTGGAATTTGTACCCTTTGATTTTCACAATAAGCACATGGAACATAATTCAAGCTCAAAACTATGCAGGATATAAATTTCATCTTTCACCTTTTGCCCCTCTGAGAATGTTCTTCTGATTGACCAGCCATACCAAGGGAAATTGGGGCAAAGGGTTACAAAAAAAGCAAGCAAAGACTTGGTGGTTTCAGTCCTCATCTGATACTGGGTCTCTTCCCTAAGACAACTGCTCATGAGCCACTGTGCCCCAGATGCTTAAGTCATAAGATCACTCCAAAACCTGCAGAACGACACCTTGGTGGGAATTCCTCAAATGACACTGTAATCACAATAATGTCCATGTGTGCTGTGCTGCTACAAACTTCCACCATCAGGCTTTGAATGATAGCTTTGGATTACCATGTTAGCTGTTAAAACAGCCCCCAAATGAATCAGGTACTATAATGAAGACCGCAGAGATGGGGCAGCACAAGGTTAATATCTCTACCTAGAGAGTTGCACCAAAGCAGGAAGAACTCTCAAGGTCCAACACTTTCTCCAGTTCTGAAAGCAGGATTTTGGACCATGGTGCAGCACAGTGATTAACTAGGAAATAACAAGTACACAAGGTTTTGAGTCACTGGAAATAATTTTTCTTCTAGTGAGTCACAATGTCTTTACACATCTGTGCTTCCTAGAAACTTAAGCTACTTAAACATGCAATATCTCACCTGAGTCTGTATCATGGAGATGACTCTTCAAGATATAAAATGACTCTTCAAGATATAAAGTTTCTTCTGTGATCTCTCAAGTCTAGCCACTATCCACAGATGCTCAACATGTTACAGGATCCGGCCTTACGATTGTTTGGTTTTTTTAGTAACTTCAGAGGAGTGGGGTCATATATTAAGTTTTAGACACCCGTTGCTTTTCTGATCTGGCACAATACACACAATCAGAAGAAAATGAACTCTGGATAATTCATGCTTAGTTGATACAAGGAATCAGGAAGCTGCAGTCTGTAGCCATGACAGCACGCTGCTCTTCAATTTTGGCAGTCTTATGCTGACTAAGACATTAGCACAGATTATAAGACCCAGCTCATGGAAGAATCTGTCTTCAGCTTCTCCCTTTATCTCACAGATGTAAATCTACTACATTCATCTTTCACCACCACACCCATATTCCAAGATGATTTCATTTGACCAAAAAAAAAAAAAAAGTATGAAGTGCGACTGTTTCAAACACTTGTGAATACAGGTGCAGTAAAAGCTATAGATGGATGGATAAACTGATGGGCAGATAAATTCTTAATCCCATTGATCTAGAGAATTTTACATTCCCAGATATTTTTTGTCATGTGTGAGTCTTTATAGAGTTGAAAAAAGGCAGAATTTACTTTTCCATCTTAAAATATCAAAGGGAAATGCAATGATCTTTCTGTGGTACTGGGTGTGAGTATCAATCAATATTCTGAGCTAACAGGTATAAAACTTTACTCTCTCTTCTGTCATTTTATCAAGCACTATTTCAAATGTATACATAAACATTGGGTATTTTTAAATATCTTTAGAGACAGATATATTATTCCCCTACATAAACAGATAGAAAGAAATGAGTACAACAAATATCCACATACAGTTTAGGGATGAATCAAGTTTCTTTCTATCTTCCTTAGAACACTATAAACTGGGTTTTTTGTTGTTTTGTTTTTTAGTTTTTTTTGTCTGGCCTCACTTCTCTGTCAGCTTTTGCACCATGGACTGAACTTGTCTTTCTCCCACTGGACTGGCAAAATGTGTGTGTACTCCTGTGAGTGCCTCCCCTTGCTGCTGTGTTCCCAGCAAGGTAGTGCCCAGACCTCGCCGAGGTGCTGCACGTTTGTTCCTGCCTGGGAATCCTTCCTCAGCTGCCTTGCCTAATTGTCCACCCGCTGCAGACTTTGAAGGGTTGTGGGACAATTTGCTAACACAGCGGAAATGACAACAGGATCCTTCTGTACCAGGAGGGGAGGCAGCGGGGGGAGAAATAACAGGGAATAAATCAGGACTGTCATCTGCTGAACCCTAGGGGAGAGGAGAGGTCCCTGCTCCCCGCTCCGTATCACGTGAACGAGAAAGAAGCAAGCAGATAGGCTAGGAGAGGGGATCCTGCTCAGCCCCAACTGCTCCTCATCAGCCTCTGGAGTGGAGAGGGACAACATTTTCTGTGACTCCGCACACCCCAGCCTGGTCCAGCACTGGGTGATTTAAAAAAAAAAAAAAAAAAAAAAAAAGTAAAGATACAATACAATTTTTTTAAGAGGGCTGGAGTCAGTGGGAAAGAGGTGGGATATGCTGCTGGATGACGCTGCATTTTGGATGTGGCAGGAAAAGGGGAGTGAGCACGAGAGTCAGGCTGCTGCACAAGCACAGAGTGCACATAGCTGCCTGTGGCGCGAGAATTGGGACACCACGCCAGCACTGAGCAGCTTGGGCTGTTGATTTAATCTGATGCATGCACTGCCGATGAGCTGGAGTACCAAGACAACCCTCCCGCTGCTTGTCAGCTGGGTTACGTGCACGAGTGAGCTCCGAGTGGACAGACTTAGTGTGCACCAGCACTGGAAGAACAACCTTCCCACAAAGCAGAAAGACACAGAGGCACAAAGAATGAAATAAGAGGAACTATACGTCTGAGAAGTTCTGCAGGAATAAAATAGAAGAATATAAGAAATAAAGTACATTTTGTATTTATCATTTCATACAAGCAGAATAAAATAGGAAAAGTAAAACAGAATAAAATAACACGTGGCAGAGGAGGGAAGAAGAACAACCGCCAATTCATCATATCTTGCCTGCCTAGGCACCACAGTGCTGCCCCAACACACCGAAGGCCAAGGTGGGTCTTGCGGGGCTTTATCCTTGGAGGACTATTACCAGACGACCTCAGCCATTGTGACAGCCATGTTATCTGCATGCGCATGCCGGTTAATGCCTACATGCGCTGTGCAGTGGGCCCACTCCCCGGGCACTGTGGGATCTCGCCATGAGGCAGGCAGCTTGAGGAGCCTGCCCCACACCCAGGCCCTCAGGAATTGTGAGAAGAAGCAGCCGCCTCTTTGCCCAGATGACAGGGCTCAGGTGGCACTATGCTCCAACATGCCCATATGGACAGGAGCACAGGTGCCAGCTCATCCTGATTCAGACTGCTATTTTGTAGTTGGTTTTGGCTGCAAGTCAACCAGAGCCTGACACTTCGGTCAAAGGCTGAAGCAGATCACAGGTCACAACAGGTTTCCTAACAGAGTCAGTGCCTCAATTGCTCCTGAACTACTCACATGAAAACACAAGAGCACAGAGCTATAGAAATGAATTTTACCGGGGCAGAGACAGTTCCTTTTTCAGTTCACACCCTCCTTGATTGGCCAGGACAAGGATACACAGCATCACTGGCCCAGCAATACCATCTATACTGTCTGCATGCGACGGTCACCCAGCCTGAAATCTCTGGAAAAAAACCCAATACATTAGAGTCCTGTCTCTTGGCACTTGACGTCAAAAGCATAAGCTGGTTTACCGGCTTCTCTGAAATACGAAGCTATTGCCTGTGCAAAAGGACAGGTTGTCCTGGCCTACAGAGGAGGCTCAGTGCACCGCTTGCAAGGAGAGGCAGCTATGCCTGCTGGCATGGAGTGCACTGGGGACAGGACTCTAATGTATCCGTATCCAGCATAAATGCCACTAGTCCTGCATGATTTCTGGGGCATAGCAGGGCTCAGACTTTTACAGCAATCGCTCAGAAAAATTGCAGTGTCTGCAGAGCATAGCCACTAAAGTGGTTCAGGTCAAATCTCTCAATACTGGAATGCAATTGTCACTTTTTAAAAACTTTGCCAAAGCATATTGTCACTGATATACTGTAAAATCTATGAGCCACTGGCTTCATCCAGCCTAAGGCAACGTTTTCAACCAGCACTCATTTCAGTAGGTGGCACTCTAACTTGCAGGCCCTTACTTGGGAACCCTCTGCTAAAACCTGCATGTATTTCATAGAACCGCGCATGTGGCGAACTGTGGAAGACTCCTTGATGACTGAAAATGAAGGGAAATTCTATTGTATAAGGAAAGGCTAAGCAGGCTAGGCCTGTTTAGCCTAGAGAAGAAAAGACTGAGAGGAGATATGATCAATATGTGTTAAGTAGCTGAGGGGTGAATGAAGGGGAAGGAAGGGGGACAAACTCTTCTCAGTGGTGACTGACAAGCACAAAAGATGGGTACAAGTTGAAACACAGGAATTTCCCTCTCCATATGAGGAAGAACTCTTTCTGTGAGGGTGACAGAGCCGTGGAACAGGCTGCTCAGACAGGTTGTGGACTCTCCTTCTCTGGAGACCTTCCAAATCCACCAGGATGCAACCCCGTGCCATGTGGAATATAAATGTGAAGCACAGGTGGAAAGCCTAGCAATCAACCATCTAAACACAAACAAAAAACTCATGCTGTACTGTCAAGTGCAATGCTATGCTCTACTGCGAATAAAAGCTATGCATGAATTCCCACTTCAGGCTAGAGACAACTGCATCTACTTCATTCTCTGTGGAGGAGAATTCCTCTTTGACTGGGAGAAAAAGCAGTCAACAGTCATAAGGAAAACAGCACATGGCAGCAATCATGAGAGTGGCAAACAGCCATCCTAACTGATGGCCACAAAGCTGTCCAGCAGCTGGGAAAAAGCAAAAACAACAACAAAAAAAACCCACTATAAAGCTATAGAGAGAGATGGAGTAGAGGAGGAAGGGAGGAAGTTTTAAATACAAGCAGATTGAAGGCATCCTCTCAAACAAGTCGAAACTTGTTGAGAAATAGGTGTTCCTCTTTTGGGGAAAAAAAATCCCAATAAAGTGCGAGGCATCTGCAAAGAAATAAGACGGAATAAGACCCGGACAACAAAACAGTCAAAGTCAATCAGATTCATACATATTTAACAAGGATATTCATCCAAATAGAGGCCTGCCTGTGAGGTACTTGAAACAGTTAAACTAAGAGGGACACACAGAAAATCTCATTCTGAGCCAGGACAGAAAACAAAGAAGGCAAACTGCTGACGATGGTGAGGGAAGTCAGGGAAAAAGAAGTCCTAATCTGAAAGTGGGAGAAGATGAGGAAACAGGAAGACCCCACTTCTCAGCTGGTGAGAGGCCAGGGAAGAGGCATGCTCTCTAGACCCTAACCCAGGCAGAACAGAAGAGACCAGCGTCCCTTTTGCAGGTCAAACCACAGGTCAATCCATTCCTGGCACAGATGGATTGGGAAAAGCAGTTCTGTTGTCTGTGGAGTCACAGCAGAAGAACCGTGGCCTCTATTAGTAGTGTTCTGGCTTGGAAAATGTCATTATAGGATTCCCATTGGTGGCATCCGTACAAAATAAAAATAAAAGCTCCAGCCAGGACAATTTCCTCTCCATCTGGCACAGCCTGTATTAAGAGTTCTGCAACCCCTGCTATGTCCTCACTGACACCTGCACAACCTCTAGGCCTCCAAGGCCTTGCACAAGCACAACTGGCTGAACTTTCTGATGAGGCACAGAGAAATAGGCAATTTCATCCCACAGGAATTGCTACTGCTCTGCTGACATGGCTTGCAGTAGCTGCTAAAAGGGGTTTCCAGAACACAGCTCCCCCTCTCCCAGATGCAGAGGCTCTCCTTGGGGAAGAAACAACAGATTCAGTTCACCCTGTCACCTGTGGCAAGTAACCATCACCTAGAGAAGCTCTTATCTGACAGATGGGAAGCAGAATGTAGCTGAAGAAAGAAGAGCACACCTACAGCAAATGACAGTACTACGTGATCTGTTCTAGAGATATGTGAAAATCACTGTTATGAAAGAGAGAGGAGGAAAAAAAAAATCTCTTGGCCTCTGTCCAGGGAGAAAGGTTCATTTCTGTCATCAGACTTAATGGTTCAGCCTAAGGAGAAATGCAAATCATATCAGGCCCACCTTTTCCAGAGGGAGATCAGGATCAAAGACAGCACCACCTTTTTCTCAGCATGCATGCCATCGGTTTCAGCCTGACCTGAGGCTGGAAGTTGTCCTGAACTGCCATTGTAGCAGGGTTTAAGGAGAACAGTGGTAGTCCGGTGATTACTGTATCATGTGGCAAATCAGAAGTACTTTCGCCTCAGGCAGCGCAGTAAGGTCAATGCGAAACAGCCTTCATGCATCAGATATATTACATGGATGCCACACATCCCATTTGGCAATCCCCTCAAGTTTTGCAAGCTTCTGGACAAAGGGACTCCAAATTTTCTGGATCTGGCACAGCACACCCTGACTTGATTTTAGACTTACATTCTTGTCTTGAAGCCCTGAGTACTGCAAAGGAAAAACCCCTATTCTCCCTTTCCCTCCTTCCCCTCCCGCCCACGGACAGAAGGCACATCAAATCACTCCTCTTTACTGGTTAGGGAATGCACTTCTGCAATAAAATTCTCCACATGGGTTGCTCTGTGGGTTCTGTTCCTTTCCATCAATCAGAAGAAACCCTGCTGGAATCCTCTTTTGCTGGAATCAAAACATATCACTAAATCCAGTTGATTTTGCCAGGATTTTGTTTCAGAAGAAAATCAGGAAATGAAGCGTTCCAGTACATTTCATTTCACATCACATGAAAAATTTCATTTTAGCATGTTTGATCTGCAAGGTAATTAAAAAAAAAAAAATTAAAAAAAATCAAAACAAAAAAATCAAAATACTTTTTAAAATAAAAATTAAAACTACTGATTTTAAGAATAAAAAAGTTGGAAGTAAAAAACAGGGAAAATTTAAAGAATTCTCAAACCACATTCTGAAATTTAAAAATTATCCACAAAACTGAACCTTTATCCTTTGTAGAAACATTATTTTGATAAAATCTCAATCTGCAAATCTCCTTGCATAGATAACACTTTGTTACTAGGTAGGACAAGAAGAGCACTGTATTGTAAGCCAATATAAGTGTGTTAAAATACCAGCTAGGAATTCAATTAGTACAGTACTTAAGGTTTAAAAAAAAAAAAAAGATTGCCATCACCAATAAAATATATACTCAGGTGGGAAGTAAGTGGAGTGAGGGAAAGGAGGAGGGAAATGTCCTCACATCGGGATTTATACATTCAAAAATTATATAACTCTAAAATATATTTCCCAACATCAATCCTATAGACCACGTGACTTTTCTAAACTGTGAAATAATTGAACATTCTATTAATTCCAGTCTTGTGGATATATGCAACCCTTTTAGCCCCTTTTATTAGCCTTTTAGATGCAAGTCAGGACAGAATTTGGTCCATCATGCCTCTAGCACAAAGGAATAATTGCAAATCATTAAAGGAGAAAAGGGGAAAAACACAAACCATCAGTGAGAATTTAATAAAGTTAATAAAAACCAATGTTGTATATCAATTTAACTCTGAATAAAAAATTTGGGCTTTAGATGCTGACTCGGTAAGTATTCTGTAAGAATCTTTGAACTGAGCACTAAATAAAGCACTTTAGAGTAAGCAGGAACTTCAAATCCACAGAAAGCAGCTTTACACACCCACTGCAGTAGAGCTAAAGATACTACATTTAAACAGAAATCCCAGGAAGCATGTGGGTGGTAACACGGCATCCTCCACACGAGATTTTAGTGGGGGACACAACCACACTTGTTGTGACTGGTTTGGGAAGTTTGGGAAAGTCTCTGCTAGGCCATGAGGTGCACTGCCAATGTGGGCCATTTTTGTCAAGGGCTTGGCAGCCTGTATTGGGGTGAGCCTCCTGGAACTGCCGGGATGCCAAGGAAATTAGAATACCCAGAAATAAAACACTAGGTCTTGGACACAATATAATAGGTCTTGGATGCTGTACAAAAGTTGCTGGGATCAGATGACACCAAGCGATTAGGGAGGATGGGATAATATCAAAGAGAAGGCAGGCAGTTATGTTAAGAGGAAGAAAACTCCTTTGACTGAAGCCCAGACGTATGAATCATAAGATCTAGTTTATATTCTTGTCACAGCTCAAAACCTCCTGTGTGACATCTTAGGCAAATCAGTTTTATCCTCAGTACAACAAGATAATAACTGACAGGGTCCAGATCTCCACATTAGCTGAAATTTGTAGATTGCTTGGAGCTCCTGCGCTAAAAAGTTCTCTTACCTAGCACACAGGAATGAATTTTTTCTGCCATCCATCTGCTGAGCACAGCAGAAATGTTCCCAGTAGGACACAATACACAGCAATACACATGTTGATATAAAACATGCTTTAGCACTTGCTACTTAGTCCTCTTGACAATAATGTCCCAGTGTATTACTTTCTTCTTTGCTTCCTACTCATTGCAGCCTGCTGTATCCTATCACATTCTTCATGAACACCAAATATTCATATCATTATGCCAGATAAGGTGACATAAACAGGAGAAAACAACAACAAAAACAACAAGACAGATTTGTTAACGGTGCTGGGGGAAGAGAGGAGGTGATGATGATTAGCAACTTTGGCATCCGCGTAAGCGGCACAAGTTATGGCATTTTTTTTAACCACCTGTCTGCCAAGAAAGTTAGAACCATGGGGGTTCAAACTTACAGAGGTTTTCCAATATGCTCTAATCCTGAACTAACACTGCCTGCTATTCATCAAAGACCATGATAGAAATTGTATTAGCATCAGCAACAACTAGAGTAGGGGAATATTCTGTGTGGAAAAAACAAAAGCAGCAAAAACAACAACAACAAAAAAGTAGTGTTGACCTTGAAGAGCATGGGTTATTCTACAGCTTCCACTTTCTATTTGGGGTTATTCTGAATTGATGAAACCACTTTCAGAATATCAGCTGGAAGGAGTATAAGCATCCAGATGTATTGACAGGAGTAAAAATCCATGTAAGCCTGCCATCTCTCATCTAAAAGTCACCACCCCAAAATAGTTTGTGATCTAGTTATTTTTATTTAGAGAAGAGCCTGGGCCTTGAGTTTGGATATGGGTCCAAATTCCATAAGAGTTTTGGACTACTGTTCAGGTAGGATGCTCCATTCTAGCCCAATTCTGAAACAGCATGTCTAGTTAGTTCACGGAACTACTTTATACCGAGACTCAGACATTAGGATGATCCATTTTAATAGTTTTCTGTAATACTATGAATCAGCAGCTTTAGATAAAAGGGTGAGTTTCTTTCTTGATGAAAGAAGAATTTTAAAGCTGCTCATTTCTTTGTTTCAGAATAGATACAGATGGTCTTAGTGATGTCAAGAAGGCTCCTGACATTTTGTTAATTTACTTCTCTCACCAATCTTCAGAGAGGACAAGTCTGTAATAGAGAGATTATTTCACAGCCTGAAAATCATAGTAGTGGATACAGCTAGTTCCCCATGTTAAAGTACTATCGTGTTTACCACTTATGTTTATCACTGTGTCACACACAGCCTTAATAGCTCAATTTTGTCTCCAGATATGTTAAGGATTCATTGAAAGCCCTATATTTTTGGCTCTGGAAATCTTGCGAGAATTCCAGGATTTCTCATAAACATCTACACACCTTCTTCCTATTTCCCCTCATTTCTGACCGATCCATTGAGCACAAGCGTTTTCTTCTTTACCCTTGGCTAGATATTCTTAAATATTTTCTTGTAACTTGCTGGTTCAGCTTTAACTCTTGTTGCATACTAACATAATAATTAATATAAATTTCTTTTAAAGAGACCATTAGTATTTGGACAATCACGAACTCACAGATATCAAGGCTTTGATCAGAGCATATAACCATTCTAGAGCTCTTGTTTGCACAGCAGACTGACATACCTCCAAATATGTAATTTTACCTGCTCACTTAAGAAACACTTTACACATATTTTATACTCACAGTTTGCACAAAATATCCAAGTACCTGCTCACCCAAAGGAGAAAATCTGAAATAGCAATAGCATACATTGTTCCAGTAGATGCACCAAATCCCACAAATGCACCCTGCCCATGCTTAAACCTGCAGGCAGGAATATCAGGACTGACAAGCATTGTGAACATAATCTGTGGAAAAAGTTAAAACTGCATTTCCTATGCTCTCTCCTTCCTAAAGGCCCCTGCAGAGTGCTAGTCAATGCTCTCTCTAACTTTAAACAAAATCAGCTGGTTAGCTCACTCCACCCTTCTCAGCACTTAAAACTAAACAGACAGACTTCATCTGGCAGAGGATGGGTTTGGACCACTTTTTCTGAAAGCAGAGCAATGAGTGCAAGAATCATCATTGGAGGATAGGGAACAAGCACCTGGAATAGCTGCAGGATCTCTAGGTAGCTCAGTTGATTGCAATATAAATGTCTGCCCAGAGATGTAGACTGGTAGTTAATGGAAATGAGCTGGTGAAACTTCAGACATCCCTTATATAAATCTCTTGTACAATCAGAGATTTACAATAAGCACTTGCTCTTTCCTTGATCTCCATTTTTTTTCCATCTATTGAACACCCTAAGATTCGTTCTCCTCACTCAGTCTGTTCAATGTCTATATAAAGCATCTAGAGAAGATTCTGTAGTATCATGAACTGACTTGTCAGCAGTACAAGTATGGCACTCATCTTTACATCATCTTCACCTCTCATGCAAATAATACCATTGCCCAGTTCTTCAAGGTCTTGGCTGATATCATCAAATGAATGAAGAGAAGTTCACAGAAGCCTCATCTCTGCAAGAGCCTGGGTTGAAAATGGTAAGGAAGAGTATTACATATTTCCATAATGTCATCTATTCTCCATCACTGTCATTAAGATTAATCAAAGATTCAATATTCATGTAAACTTATTCCTTCTGGAAACATTGAAAACTGTTGCTGCAAAAACCTCAGTCTTTCAGCACTATTTATGTTCTGATGGTCTCCTATATTGAACTCAGCTTTTATGCTGATTTCTACTACCCAGGGAGGATATCAGAAGTGATATCACAGCAGAAAAAATAAAAAAAAAAAAAACCCAAAACAAAAAACTCTTAACTCCATCTACTCAGCAACTCAGAATCACCAAACTACCTTCAGCTCTGTCTTTAATTTGCTTCCAACTCAGTTCCAGATTAAATTCAGGGCTTTGCTCATAATTTCAAATCCTTCATAACTTTAGCATGTATTGGTTTAAGGACATCTACTCTTGTAGTATTATGTTGCAGTCTGACAGCTATATTCCTCTACAACAAAATAAATAGCCAGTTTAAATGAAGGATGTGTATGCTGGGGACAGAGATTCCCCAGTGCCTTGGACAAGATTATGGAACCCACTCGATCACCTGCAGCAGAAAATGATAAATCTCAAAATCCAGAGCAAAACAGAAATTTGAGCTTTTCATCCCAGACTTCCCTTCTCTAAGTGAACTGTATCAAACCCACATTCACTGAGAAGTACTTCATGAATGACAGAATGGATTGTAGTCTGATCCCCAAGGGCATGCTCCAGTGCAGGTCGTCTGACGCCAAATAAAAGGAAAGCTGAGCTGGCAATATGTTCATGTTTAGCACTAGCAGGTTCTTGTCAGGACCCATCTGCCTCTTTTCTTAAAACTTCATGGGAATTGCAGTTCCAGATCTCTGTTCTGTTGCCAAATTTAGTGGAAAGTCACTAAAAAGTTCTCATTTGCAAGACTTGGGAAGCGTAGGGTAGACTAGAATCACACACGCAGACATACATATACACAAAGCATGGATTTGGAGACATTGTTTGACTAGGAAACAAAACCCCAAAACGACAATATGTAGGACGTAGAAAAGAGAAAAGTAGAAGATGCCTTGTGCTGATTTTCATGCACTTATAAAGTAATTAGGACCAGATTTATACCTGTATCTAGAAGCATATTAGGAGTAAATGCCTGTAGATTTCCAATACAGCTCTAACAGTCAGGGTATCATTGTTTAGACACAACCACGCATAAGAAAAAAATGAATGCAAAATGAGACACTGTAATGCTGTAGATTATCAGATGTGAAAGAAAATTCTTCTAAAATAAACACAAGAGATGCTTTTTAATTATATGAGAATGTGAAACAAATCACCAAGTCAAGCAGATATAACTGAAATACCTCTTGATTTGTGTCTATACTTCATCATAGGGATGAAGAAGTTTTGTCATTTGGTTATAAATTAAGGCCATATTTCCCAGTTACTTTTGAATATCCTCAGTTTCAATTGCTCAGTTGCAATATATCTGTTTATATTACTTGCCAAGGAAAATAAAACAGAGGTATCTCAACAGTGGAACAAATAAGCAGTGTATCTATACAACATTCAGAGTAAATGCTCTGAAGATGCAGAATCCTCATAATTCATCAAGCATTGCAGGAACCTCACAGTTAGTTTTGCTAAGAAGGAATTGCATGTATTGAGCGAGGATTCTGTTCCTGTACATTACAACAGGATTTAATATTCCATTCTGTTCTGTTCAGCACAAAAGTAAGCCCTGAAGAATACATGTCCTATATTTACTTTTGGCAACTTGGCAATAACTTTGTGCATTTCAAATGCAAGTAATTTCAAGTCATTAAAATGTGCATGCATGTTGAAAAGTTCCTAAGTTTTACCAAGGGTGATAAAACTTTGCTGAATTTATTGAACTTAGATTCTTGTGAAATTTTCACCAGAACAACCATGCAACATTACATTAAGCGTGGAGGTAAGCTAATAAGAAAAATGTGATCAGGCAAACCAGCAGAAGAGAATCTTTGAATCACTAAGATGGCCCATTTGAGGCCCACTCCCTCACAGAGCTGTGTTTCATGAGGGTCTTGTGCTGATTGATTCCAGCAGCAACACTTGGGTTGGCACATGGTGCCAGTGAGTCAGCACTTTTAAGTTACACTTGTGAAAACAAGCAAAAACAGGAACTATGCTGGTTTCAATAACTGGTAAGGTAGTTAGCATCATAATATAAGTGCCTAAATTTTAGTGCAAAACAACTATCTCCTTACTCCCTCTCAGGACTCTACCTGAATTTCTTAAATTGTCAATGCATAAACCAGAAATGGTGCTGCTTCTTTGTGCCATGTATCTTCTATGTGACTTGTGCATGTGCTTATCCAGCAATAGGCATCAGTAGTGAAATGGTATTACATTCTCTTGGGTTACACACCCTTAGATGGGACTGCTGGAAGATCAACTCTTAATAAGGTGTCCAATTTATAATCTAGCACGGTGAGGAGCAACTGGCTCCCTGAGTGAATAGCTCTTCTGTGTTATCATCTCCTGAAGCTGCCTGCCTGGCCAGCTTGCCTCATCCTTTTCTCTTGCTCGCAGATGTTGCTCTTTTCACTAACTTTTTAACTTTTTGTTTGTTTGTTTTTTGGGTTTTTTTGGTGCTGTTTCCAAGACTGGAAATATAAAGAGGAAGGAAGATAACAATTATCCACCCTGTATCTTGTTGGAGACTGCAAACCATGGCAAAATGAGCAATCTATCTGCTAGTTTAAAAGGAAATAAAACTCTGGTATTCACTTACTCCAAGAAGGCTTAATTTCAACCTAGAATGCTACTCCCAAAGATTATTTCTGTACCAAGAGGTGTCTTTATAAGGAATGCTGTGTACAACAACCTCAGATATATGAGACACCAGGTATTAAAGCATATAGCTGATGGCGAGAGGAAGAATGGTCAAACACTGCAAAGTGCAGGAGATAAGCAATGGAGTGTGATTCCCAGGTGAAAGCTCCCCTTGGTTTTGCCTTGAATTTCTTCTGCTAAAAGATGTCCAGTTACCCTGCTGAGAAGCATGAGCTTAAAAAACTCATCCTCTTAACAGCCAAGTTAGCTGCTTTGGATGTTATTTTCAACATGGCTAGCCCGAGATGTAACAACTGCCTTATTTACAGAGATGACATTTTTCTCCTTGCCAATTCGTATTTTCAACATTTTCTTCAGGGCAGCTTGCGTTTATCAGGCAGAGATAGCCAGCCTGAAGGACAAACAAAACAAAAATTCATTCCAACAGCAGTGAGCAACTTGCTGCTGCCAGACATCTTTTATAGCCTGCAGAGGGGCCTGACACAGGAAAGAGCTCTGTTTTGCCTTCCGTCTTTCACTTCCTTCTCATATTCTTCCCTTTCCCACCCCTTCCCTGGACCTGTTGCACAGAGCAGCACCCTCTGGTGGCAGAGAGAAATCAGAAATCGTGCTGCTCCAAGCACAGAACATTTCTCAGAGTTTGGGCCTGATCGTCCCTCAGCAGGGACACCTGCTAATGAAGATGGGGCAGAGAAAGTGCCCCCTGGAATGGAAGGAAGTCACGCTTGCAATTTGGCAACTCTCATGGCATTGATAAACTTATAATAACTTTGATGCCAAAGGGTATCAGGCTTATTTTTTGAACAGGAAATTACAGTTTCACCAGATAGTAATGGATCTGCAAGAAAAACATATTTGACTTTGGCATAAGCAGCAGCCAGAACTTGGGAGAGGATTTATAAAAGAGAGGGGTTTGTGTTTGTTTGATTTTATAAAACTCCAATAACTAGAATAACTTCTACAAAGCACCAGTGCCTAACCATTATTAAAAACAAAACAAAACAAAACAAAACATCATGACTTACTGCACAGATAAGAAAGAAAAATTCTCTGATAACAAGCACCAGTCCTCAACTTCAAAAAGAATATTAGGATGAATTAGTAATTGGTTCTGCAAACACTTCCAGTTCAATTGAGAATGAATTACTCTTTTCTCCAACCTTCAAAATTAATCTCTGCCCAAAGATTCAGCCTGCCTCAAGAAATCTGGAGTAACCTGCATGCTCCCAGATACCTATAACCCTCCTCTCTTCCTGTCCCCATACTAGTACTGCATTTGTACTGCAATTGTTCCCTATTTTCAGTACTTAAATAAAACAAACAACGATTAAATGCAGCTCCATGTGAAAAATCATCATCGCTCTGAACTTCCTCTCTTGCCAAAAAGAAGTGAGAGGTAGTATAAGCAGTCACATGATCAATCTTCATCAGGGGAGGAGAGCATCCAGCTTGCTGTGGCAACTTCTGTATCTCTGTCTACAACAGGTGGAATAGGACTGTTGGAAGGTTATGCCCAGAATTAACTTTAGTGTTGGCGTTTGAGCACTCATAAGGCCTGGAGACCTATGTGTAGCGTGGCTGCAAAGGCCATGCGAAAGATTATGGGGAGCAACACTAAGAGTGGACCCATGGCAGTTTTCATTTCTGGACTTTCAAGAGGTGACATGGAACCCCGTGGGAAATTACAGCTGTAATGATCATTAGAGTTAGAGCCTGTGGAGAGATAAAGAGCAGAGATGCATGTGTATGAGACTAGATACTTATGTGAATTATATCCATAATGAGTATTAGAGATAAAGGTAGGGTACAGGTTTAAGGCGTGGTAAAACATAGAATCCTATGTTCAGTGTTGCTGCAAAAGCCATATGAGACATCATGTGGGGCAACACCGAGAGCTGACCTGTGGTAGCTTTTGTTTCTTGACCTTTAAAAGATGGCATGATACCTTCTGGAAAATATCTTCCACGATAAGGCTTAGGGATAGGGATAGAGTTCTGGTAGTGAAAATATATAGAACCTCATGTGTAGTGCGTCTACCAAGGCCGTGTGAAACATGACGAGAGACTAAACCGAGAGGGAACCAGTGGCAACTTTTGCCTCTCAGGCTTCAATAGGTGGAATGGGGCAGTACGTAGGTTACACCTAGAATTAGATTAGACATAGGGTTTGTGGAGTGATAAAACCTACGGGTCCATGCAGAAACATTGTGGAGGGTTATACGAGGAGCAGACCTAAGGCAACTTTCATCACTCAACAACCAATAGGTAGAATGGTACCTTCTGTTGGGTAGGCCCAGAATTAGAGTTAAAGGTAAAGTTATGTTAATTTGTTATGGAGTGGTAAATTGTAGAAACCCATGTATAGGGCAAGTTCAAAGACCATGCAAACAAGTGTGTATATGTGGCATTTTTTGTCTCTTGCCGTTAACTATGTGAATGGAGCTATATGTAGGCTATGGCCAGAATAAGGGTTAGGGTTAAGGATAGGGTACGAGTGGTGATAAAGCATAGCGACCCACGTGTAGTATGGGTGCAAGGGCCATGCAAAACCTCATGCGGGACCACACCAAGAGGGGACTTGTGGCAAACTTCGTCTCTTGAACTTCATTAGGTCGAATAGGACCTTTGGTGAGCTAGTCCCAGAATTAGCACTACGGTTAGGGTTAGGTTCTCAGCAGTGAGAAAGTGTAGAGCCTCAGGATTAGTATGGCTGCAAAAGGCATGCAAAACATCGTATGGGGCTACACCAAGTGCGGACCTATGGCAAATGCCATCCCTTGAACTTCAATAGGTGGAATGGGACCATTGGTGGTTTAGACCCAGACTTAGGGTTAGGATTAGGCTTTGAGCCGTGATAAAGCATACAAATGCATGAGCAGTATGGCTGCAATGGCCATGCCAAACCCCATGCAGGGCTACACCAAGAGTAGACCTGTGCAAGCATTCGTCTCTTGACCTTCAGTAGCTGGAATGGGACCTTTGATGGGCTAGGCCCATAATTAGGATTAGGGTTAGATTTAGGGTTTAAGGAGTGAGAAAGTATAGAGCCCCATGAGCATTATGGCTGCAAAGGCCAAACAAAACCTCATGCAAGGCTAGAACAAGAGTGGACCTGTAGCAACATTCATCTCTCCAACTTCAATAGGTGGAATGGGACCTGTGGTGGGCTAGGCCCTCATTTAGGGTTAGGGTTAGGGTTTGAGCAGTGATAAAGCGTAAAGACCCATGTGTACTATGGCT
The DNA here is from genome assembly GCA_003342815.1 of Eudromia elegans. Lineage (NCBI taxonomy): Eukaryota > Metazoa > Chordata > Aves > Tinamiformes > Tinamidae > Eudromia > Eudromia elegans. The sequence continues at coordinate 1,514,783 of PTEX01000197.1, forward strand.
GCAAAGGCCGTGTGAAATCTAAAGTGGGACTACAGCATGAGAACACCTGTACCAACTTTGTTCTCTCTGACTTCAATAGGTAGAATGGGTCTATGGCTAGGTTATGCCCAGAATTAGGGTTCTGGCTAGGATTAGGGTTTGAGCAGTGATAAAATGTAGAGCCCCATGAGTGGTATGGCTGTAAAGGCCATGCAAATCCTCATGCGGAGTGACAGCAGGAGTGGACGTGGGGCAACTTTCGTCTCCACAATTTCAATAGGTGGAATTGGAACTTCAGTGGGCTAGGCCCAGAATGAGGGTTACAGTTAGGGTTAGGGTTTGAGCAGTGATCAAGCATAGAGACCCATGTGTAGTATGACTGCCAAAGCCATGGAAAACCTCATGTGAGCATTCACCAAGAGTAGACCTGTGGCAACTTTCATCTCTCGAACTTCAGTAGCTGGAATGGGACCTTTGGTGGACTAGGCCCACAATTAGGGTTAGGATTACATTTAGGGTTTAAGCAGTGACAAAACGTACAGCTCCAGGAGCAGTATGGCTGCAATTGCCATGCAAAACCTCATGCGAGGCTTCTCCAAGAGTGGACCTGTGGCAACTTTCATCTCTCCAGTTGCAATAGGTGGAATTGGACCTATGTAGGCTAGGTCCAGAATTTGGGTTAGGGATAGGGTTAAGGTTAGAGCAGTGATAAAGCGTAGGGCCACATGTGTAGCAGGAGTACAAAGGCTATGCAAATTGTCATGTGGGGCGACACCAAGGGAGGACCTGGGGCAAGCTTTGTCTCTCAATCTTCAATAGGTGCAATGGGTTCTGTGGTGGGCTAGGCCCACAGTCAGGGTTAGGGTTGGCATTAGGGTTTGATCAGTGATAAAACATAGAATCCCATGAGGAGCACAATTTGAAAGGTCATGCAAAACTTCATGCAGGACTACAGCAAGAGTGGACCTGTGGCAACTTTTTTCTAATGACATTCAATAGGTGGAATGGGACCTTTGGTGGGCTAGACCTGTGGAGGCTTTCGTCTCTTGAATTCCAGTAACTGGAATGGGACCTGTGGTGGGCTAGACCTACAACTAGGGTTAGAGTTTAGTTTAGAGTTTAAACAGTGATAAAGCTTAGAGCGCCAAGGGCAGTACGGCCACAAAGACCCTTCAAAACCTCATGCAAGGCTACACCAAGAGCGGAATTGTGGCAAATATCATCTCTTCAACTGGAATAGGTGAAATGGGATCTAGATAGTCTAGGCCCAGAATTAAGGTTAGGGTTAGGGCAGGGGTTTGGGCAGTGATAAAGCGAAGAGCCCTATGTGTAGTATGGGTGAAAAGGCCATGCAAAACCTTATGCGGGTCTTTACTAAGAGTGGACCTGTGGCAAATTTCGTCTCACCATGTTTAATAGGTGGAATGAGTCTATTGGTAGTTTATTCCCGTAATTAGGGTTAGGATTTGGGTTTTTAGCAGTGTAGAGTGTAGAGCCACATGTGTAGTAGCAATCGAAAGGCTATGCAAAACCTCTTGTGGAACTACACCAAGACCCGACCTGTGGCATCTTTACGCAACTTAAATTGGTGGAATGCGACCGATGGTGGGCAAGGCCACATTTAGATTAAGGACCAGGGCGAGGTTCTGAGCAGGGATAAAACATTGAGACCCATGTGTACTATGCCTGCAAACTGCATGCAAAAATCTCGTGCGGGCCTACACCAAGAGATCTGTGACAACCTCCGTCACCTCACCTTCAATAGCTAATATGAGAACTTTGGTTGGCTAGGCCTAAAATTACGGTTAGGTTAAGGTTTCAACAGTTGTAAAGGGTAGAGCCGCATTGGTAGTACAGTTGCAAAGGCCATGCAAAATCTCACGCGGCACAACACCAAAAGCGGACCTGTGGCAGCTTTTGTATCTTGAAATAAAATAGGAGTAATGAGTAAATTTCTAATTTCTGCGCAGATTAAGGATACGTTGAGGGATTGAGCAGTGATAAAGCGTAGAATCCCATGTGTAGTAAGGTTGCAAATGCCATGCAAACATCATGAGGTGCAAAAGCAAGAGTGGCCCTGTGGCAACTTTCGTCCCTTAAACTTCAGTAGCTGGAATGGGACCTGTGGTTAACGAATCTCATAGTCACGCTTAGGGTTACGGTTAGTGTTTGTGTAGTGATAAAGGGGAGAGACCCCTGTGTACTATGGCTGAAAAGGCCATGCAAAACCTCATCTGGAGCAAGGACAAAAGTGGTCCTGTGACAAATATTGTCCCTCTACATTCAAGAGGTGTAATGTGACCTGGGGTTTGCTACCCCACAATTAGGTTTAGGGTTAGGGTTAGGTTTTGTGTAGTGCTGAAGCATAAAGTCAAGGAGTGTTATGGCTGTAAATCCCATGTGAAACTTCATGTGGAGTTACACCAAGAGTGGACCTGTGGCAACATCCAACTCTCTACCTTCAAGAGGGGCAATGCGACCTGGGCTTTGCTAGGCCCACAATTAGAGTTAGGGTTAGGGTTCGGGTAGGTTTTGTGCAGTGATGAAACATAAAGTCCCAGGAGTGGTATGGCTGTAAAGCCCATGGAAACTTCATGCGGGGTTACACCAAGAGTGGACCTGTGGAAACATTCGTCTCTCTACCTTCAAGAGGGGCAATGTGACCTGGGGTTGCCTAGCTCCAAAAATAGGCTTAGGGTTAGAGTTAGGGTTAGGGTTGGTGTAGTGATAAACGGGAGAGTCTCTTGTATGCTATGGCTGAAAAGCCCATGCAAAACCTCATGCGGAGCAAGGACAACGATGGTCCTGTGGCAAATTTTGTCCCTCTACCTTCCAGAGGTGCAATGCGACCTAGGGTTGCCTAGCTCCAAAACTGGGGTTAGGGTTAGGATTAGATTTTGTGAAGTAATAAAGGGGAGAGACCCCTGTGTACTATGGCTGAAAAGGCCATGCAAAACCTTATGCGGGGCAAGGACAACGGTGGTCCTCTGGTAAATTTCACCTCTCTACCTTCAAAAGGTGTAATGCGACCTGAAGTTTGCTAGGTCCACAATAAGGGTTAGGGGTATGGTTAGAGTTAGGGTTAGATTTTGTGCAGTGATGAAGCATAAAGTCTCACGAGTGCTATGGCTGTAAAGCCCATGCGAAACTTCATGCAGGATTACACCAAAAGTGGACCCGTGGTGACATTCATCTCTCTACCTTCAAGAGGGGCAATGCGACCTGGGGTTGCCTAGCTCCAAAACTAAGATTAGAGCTATGGTTAGAGTTACGGTTTGTGCAGTGATAAAGGGGAGAGACCCCTGTGTACTATGGCTGAAAAGGCCATGCAAAACCTCATGCGGGCCAAGGACAACGGTGGTCCTGTGGTAAATTTCGCTTCTCTACCTTCAAAATGTATAATGYGACCTGAGATTTGCTAGACGCACARTTAGGGTTTGGATTAGGGTTAGGTTTTGTGGAGTGCTGAAGCATAAAGTCCCACTAGTGCTATGGCTGTAAAGCCCATTAGAAACTTCATGCAGGGTTACACCAAGAGTGGACCTGCGGCAACATTCACCTATCT
>PTEX01000198.1:0-15933 GCA_003342815.1 Eudromia elegans
TTAACAACAAAAATACCAAATCAAATGACTTGAGTTTTCCCCATCCCCAAATCAACATTTCACGTCATACACATCCCTCAATTTCTTTTTTAGAAAGGAAGGTATCTTGAGTGATAGAGATTTGAAAAAATATAGCAATAAAACTGAATAACAGTTTATATCCAGCATTTCTGGTGATCACTGTGGAACAAAATTAGGAAGACTCATGTTATAGAGGTTTTAGAATCTTCACAGAAGTTTAAGACACTTTGCAAGAGCAATCTGAGATGAAAACAAAACAAGTCCAATAACCCATGGTACCTGTCGCTTTAATGAGATTAGTTCCATATCCAGCTGTCTAAGAATTGTGTTGGCTGCATTGGGGCTACAGGAAACTGCTATCACATCTTCCTGGGTCAGGTACATGCCTTTTGGTGGCCGGCATTTGGAACGCTGAGAATGGTGGCGATGCTGTAAGCTCTGATAATCTCTTCTACCCAGCCCTATTTTGCTGGTCTGAACGGGTTGCTCATTATTGCCCTTTAATTCACAAGAAATAAATAGTTAAAGAATAACAGTATCTTACCATATTGAAGTATCACACTGCATTGCAATGTCATATTTACTCAATCAAGAAAACCTAAACTAACATCCTTCTCCACACAGGATCTAAACTAAGTCTCACAGCTGACAAGCTGGAACACACCATTATGGGCAGGCCTGTATAAGCCTTAGGAAGGTCAATTTTTCAATTTTTTTTTTTCTTGAACACAGGAGCAGACACCACAAGTGATACAGAATTCACAGTCCCAATACTATGAATGAAGGCAGAGATTAGCAACTTTTGAGGTACTGAGAGGGTAAAGAACATACACATACAGCATCTTTAAACCAATCAGCACCTTGATTTGGCAGCTACTGCTAATAACATTTTAAGGTATTTTGAACTAATATGTTTATTTCAGGTCAAATATGAGGGACAGTGAAGAAGGAGTGGAAAGTCGCCATGACTGGCAGGAGTGCAAAGTGACATCTCCCCTGCTGTAAGCATCCTGCCTTGGAAAGATAAAGCCATTTGCTTTAGGTGGGGACTGGAGATTTGAAAGAAGTGGAACGGATTTGCTTTTACAGTTCCTATAAAAAAAAAAAAAAAAAAANAAAAAAAAAAAAAAAAAAAAACCACTATCTAATTTAGGAAACTTAAGACTTTGTTGCTTGCTTTCGTAAAACAGAAAAAGATAACAAAGAGAGAAAAATTATAATCATTCTTCAGATATGCTCGGATCCTTGAACTTTGCTCAAAGCTTTAGCTTTGTCCTCCTGAACACGATTCTGATAAAGCAACTGGGAGGTTTTACCTGCACGCTCACAGCAGAGAAGCAAATGACTTTCTCTCTACGAGTATTTCAATCTAACACTGCTAGTACTGGAACAGAGGTGAGAATGAGGTGCTCTGCTATTTAAAGCATTCCCCCTTACTGCTCCTGCCTGCCTGTCAGCCACACAAGTTGGGAAGAAGTGGTCACCTGATCACAGTGAAGGGAAAAAATCCAGCAGCTGTTATTATTATGTTTTGCAGGATTAGTACATATAGGCAAACTGTGTTGGCAGCTCCTAAGTTTGACCTTATGCTACATCCTTTTCTCAGCTATTTTAACATCAAGTCCACAGACTTCAGGAAGGCTACTTTAAAAACATTTAGGACACTCATTTCTACTGCTCCTGCGTGCAAATTTAATATACAGTCTTAAATCTTTGACATCTAATAATCCCAAGATTAAGTTTACTTCTGGCTCACTGACACCATTTGTATTTTGGGTCAAACATTTTTCTTTTAGAGTGAAACGACCCTTTGTCTGTTCAATCCAGATTTAAAGAGGACTCATCCTCCTAAGCTTTGAGCTTGCCAGACTGGTATTTTGCTTGTTTTAAGTCTTTTCCAATAAGAGAAAGTTTCCATTGGGCTACACATTTATGTAAGCTAGTGAGTTTATATTTTGCTTAGGAAGTGAAAGTATGCAAAACCTACCAGAAACATCAAACCACAAAACAATATTATGTGGATCCAAACAGCTCATCAGAAACTGCAAACCTCCTTGTCCTTTTCCTAGAAGCCTACAAACATGTTGCTTTTGCTCTGGACTGTGTGCAATGATTCCCACATTAACTAAGGAAAGCAAGCTGGAAAGGATAGCCAGTGCTTAGAGAATTGCATAGGTATCAAATCAACAGATTGCAAGAAGACTGTTATAGTCATGGAATGAAGAGGGGGAACAGAAGGAGAAAAAAGGTTCACATTAGAGTTTGGGCCATTTCAAGTTCAAAACAGAAAATCCCAAGAAAGAAAAATCTCAAACCCTTTGTAGAAAAAGGGTCCTTATTTTCTCTCCTAGGTCAGTCAAAGCGACATACTGAAGGTTTTTGCCAAACTAGGAACAGAATTTAATACTATCAATCTTTTACTCAGCATCATTTTTGGCAGAACTCCAAAGTTGTATTAATAATCCTTGGCATTGTATCATTGTCCTAAAGAGATATTGAAATTGCACCATCTCTCCCTCTCACATTTTCAAGGAACATTAATTCTTCCATTTCAGGAAGAACCCAAATGTATTAAGCCGATTAAGCTACTTATGAACAAAACTAGAAGAACCTAGCTTAGGGTCAAAATGTTTCATTATTTTCTTAACGTTTACCAAAAATAGACAAAACTAAAAAATCTCAAACTCTACATTCCTGAAACACAGCACTTATCTGTAAGGCTAACAGCAAGTGTCCTACTAAGGGGAGCAAAGTGTTCTGTTTATGTTATTAACAGAAAGCATCCGAATAAAGCCACAACTGAGTTAAAAAGCAAAATCTCAAAGTGGCTTTGGAAGAACAAAATAAACTGCATTTTGAAAAAAAAAACCCACTATTTAATTTTAAATATATAACAAAGTTTGCAAATATTCCCCATCAGTAAAACTGGAAACAGGTATTAACAAGACAGAGTTTGGGGGATGCTATTTTTACCAGTAGGGACAGCACACCAGGTAGAGATAGCACATCTAAGAGAAGCATCTCTTAGAAAGCATTAAGATCTTTCATGAGAGAGCAAAAGAAATGACAGATGCATTTATGCACACCAAATGGCAAAACCAAGGAGTAAAATTCAATTTAATTCAAAAGTCATCCAAATCTTGATCATCTAAGAATCCTGTTCTTTCAGCAGGCTGCAAATAGGTACATTTTAAACCTCTTCTAGTAGAAGTTATATTTTTCACAGTAACACATTCACCGAAAACAAACAATCTGACATTCACCATTAAATTATCTGTTACCTCCTTTTTGGCTTCTTTTTTGGGATCATAATCACTATCATTTCCATCCATTGGATGAGCTTCTTCTACATCATCATCACTAAGGACAAATGACAATAAGCTGGGGTCATTTTACTTAGTCATTTTATTTAACTCACAAATATAAATGTATCTAGGCAAGACTCATATCTGAAGCTTCTATTTAAGTAGCCAAGTTTTATGGTTACACTATTTGACATCTTTGTAGCAGCTCTACCTTCAAAACTGAAAAGAAAACAAAAACAACAAAAAAATTTATTGCCTTTATTAAAGTTACCCATCCTAATCTGGAGTTTTAAAAACTGGCTGTATAGATGGCTGTGCTACAAAATAAAAACAAAATTACATCTTTTCTTTAATCTGGCAACTTGCACGAGCTTTTATACGGTCAACTACATGAGGGCTGGAATAAAGCTTTCATTTGTCATGTTATTTTTTTTAAAGATCAATTCTCAACCAGTGCATCAGGTATATGAATAACCCCTTGTGTCAGTCTGCAAAGAGCAGAAGGAGGCAACAGGAGATGGTAGAAGGGAGCACTCAAGCTATGTTTAAAAAACAAACAGACAAAAACAAACAAACAACAACAACAAAAACAGTCCTGAAGAACTACAGCTTTGGGAAGAGGGAGAGCAAGAAGATAAATTATTTGCCAAATTAAATCAGAGAAGATAAAAAGAGAGAGGAATTAATTTAGCCTAGTCCAATCTAATAATTCACACAATTTCTAACTAAAATATAAAAAAATCCAAAAAGTTCTAGTTATTACAAAAAAAAAGTACTAGAAAGAAAGTGATTTTCTTATGTTTTTCTTTCAATTATAGGCTCACTAAGTAAATACAAATTGTAAACAACAAGAGGTTGCCCTTTTAGCAATAAACAACTAAGCAGACCCTTATCTTCTGACTAGGCATTTTACTACAGATGTGAAATAAAACATACCTGCTCATATAAACAAGAGCATGCTACATCAGGACTATGTTGAACTCTAATTCTCTGACACATATTAGTTCTGAACGTGCTCAAAACAAAATACTAAAAACATGCCTTAAAATTTCATTATTAAGCAGCACAACCACTCAGCTGCTTTTAACGCTAAGGTTCTTTATATTGTTTGACCTTTTAACTATCCATTCTAGTTCTGATAACAGAAACATGCTCCTCTCCACACCCTACCCATTATGCAATCATACAGGATTACACTTTCTAAATAAAACATTATTTCTAAGCCACATGTCCAAACTTCAGAGTTTTTAAAACCTTGTTTTGAGAGTTATACACTAAAGCCGGGTATACAACTGATGCTGACCAGAGTAATATAGTTCTGACACAGATGTATCAGAGATCACCTGCTGAAAGCAAAGACAACATCACAGATGCTCAAACCTAAAAGTACAGTTCATGCTGAAGCCTAATGGCTGGAATTAGTGAAACATCTCTACCTAGAAAGACTTTGGTCTCTACAAGAGATGACCGATAGCTGCTTAAGAACATACACCTTACCTGTCACCTTGATTATTTCTATTAGCTAGTTTTCGAGCCTGACGATCCATCAAACTTGTCCTAGAACGAGTTTTTTTCCAAGAATAGTAATATTTTACAAGGCTTGCAATGGTCTTGTCTGGAAGCTAGAAGAATTCATCAACAAATTAACACATCTTTTTATTAAAATTCTATCAACAATTTTAAATTTGCTCTATTTACAGCAATCCATATCCTAGTATCTTAAATGTGTGCATAACTGAGGAAAAAAACTATGCCTTGCACATATATGCAAAAAGAGGGAAAAAAAGAAAAAAGGGGAGGGGAAGCCTTTCCTTTAGATAGGTAAAGCTATACCTGCAGGAAACGAAAAAATGAACTTACGCCTTACATTCTTACATGTGTTCTTCCTTTTACACACAAATTAACACTGAAACTTTAGTCCAGCAGGACCCTCTGGTCCAAGTGCATCTGAATTGCTTAATGCTTTGAACAAACTTTTACTTTACCATTTGCTGAATCCTGTGAAAGCTCTTCCCATGGAAGCTAAATGCTTGCTCAAATAGGACCTTATCTTCGACTGTCCACTCATCAGGGAAAGGAGTGAAGTTAGGGAGATCCGCAAGGGACTTCTCAATGTTGTGTTTATGCCAGAACAACATGCCGAGAGCCTTTGAAAAGAAACAATCCCTTTTTGTTTTTAGCCAGTTTCACAAAACGGTAAAATAAATTACTTTTTAGATTGACTATCAGAATCCCTTCTCCAAAGTATTTACAATTTTAGACTTCTTTCATCACCTCTTTGTACTACTGGCTACAAAATTCTCTCTGGAAACTGTATGAAGAGTGGGCACATTTGTACTTCATTAAAACTATGATATCTAGACAATTTAACGTTGGCATGGCAGCAACATTTCTGAACTAGCATAAGCTGGGTTGGTAGGCATAAATCTAACCTGTTGGTTTCTTCTACAAAYGCACATAAACTACACAGTTCCTTACAGGTCTCCAAGCCTATACTATCAGCCCACTGGAAAAAAAAAAAAAAAGAAAAAAAAAATACTTTTCAGCAGCCAGGGGGTCATCCAAAATGCAAGTTTGAAAGTTCAAAGTGAGAGTGGTCTTTCTACAAACTCTCCAATCCACAAATAACAGCACGGCCACTTCCATGTCATGTGCACCTAATAAGGAATGGAAATTTAAGTATACTTTCGAACATCATTTCATTTCTCAATATTCTTAAAGAACGTTAGACTAATCAAACTTACTGCCACAGAATCAATGACAGATTTTATGTCAAGTCTGGCATGGCAATTGGGAAATCTAATCCACTCAGTTTCAATCATGCAGTGCAGACATGATCACCAGGTGTTCATCAGCTCTCCACATCCCTGATTATAGATCTTCTAATAACCTGGACATAGCAAATCTATTCTCTTGTTAGAAGGGCAAGAATTAAGCAGCACTTCTTGCACTGATGTTTCCTATTGCTCTGGGAACTGTCTATAAATATTTTCTACCACAAGTTCCTTAGCAAATCTGTTTTGTAGAGCCTTTAGTGAGATCCACATTTCCTTCTTTCTCCTAACATAGGCCAAACCACAAACCAACATGACCAAACTGCAGGTGTTTTAGATGTCAATGTTGGTATCCTTTCCTCCTGAGAACACCTGACTAATAAGTCTTTGCTATTATGAGCTTTCATCCTTCAAAACAAGATCACAGAGCATGTACCGGTACAAATATTTGTTTAAAATAGGCAATCTTGTTTTTACATAAATTGGTTGAATTATAAAGAACATTGCAGCAGAACTAAGGCAGTAGAGTTTTACCCTTTGCTTTTTATGGGATGGTGACTAACATCATAAAACAAATTGTGATTTAGGATTGTTTATTACTCTCAAACCTAAAATCTTGGTGATGTTTTTCTACCTTTGGGAAAGAAAAATCATTTAAGGTATGTTTGCTCTTTTTTAAAGATATGCAAGAAACTTTTCCAATGTTGTCTCTGATCACATTTAATGATTAAATATTTTTCATATGTAAGTTCTAGTATTAAGTTTGCAACCTCCTTGCCTGAGAAATTAACTAAGTATACACACACAATTGCATGACATGCCCAGTGTACCAAGAAACATACCAAACCTTTCAAAAGTGCACATTACAAGCTGAGCATGTCATGAAAACAAAGAGCTCAATCTTTTGCAGAGAATCCAGACCACAACTGTATGCAGATCCATTAACTGCAGTGTTTGCTGCCGTGCCTGAAGAGAAACAGCGTTAATTAATGGTAACCAAGGGGGAAAAAAAGTTATGATACACTTTTACATTAAAAAAATCCTTTAAATCAGTGCTCTTATTGTGTAGCACTTACCTGTTCCACATTGTATCCATGTTTTTCTTTTGCTATTGCGATATACTCATCCACTGTAACAGAGCAATATCAGAATTATTACTTAGTACTGTTAGTTCTGCCATAAGATCATACATAATCAGCCATCTAAAATGGGAATCCTCTCTAGGTCCCCCAAAACATTTAAAATATTCTTAGTCATATTAATCATAAGTCCAACCCCTTGAATGCAACGTTTAAACTTATAAACTTTACGCACAAGTTGATTCTCAGTGAAAAATATATTCTCTTCCAAAGTTTTACTGCATCAAAGCCCAAGAAGCTCATTTATGTAAAAAAAAATTAAACTGATTTTTAAAAAGTGTTCATATTTAAATGTTTTGTTCCCCTGTTAATACCTAAAGACACAACTGTATAATTATACAGCATGGCCTGTGTGATTTGAAACAAACGCTTCAACTACAAAATAAGAGAAGGTAGGAAGGCAGCCTTTTCCTTTCCTGGTAGTTCTCTAAACGAAAAATAAATGATTTTTTAAAATGTATTAATTTGCAACCTCTCTGTAGGTAAAACAGTTAACAGACATCAGAAGTTGTTATTCACAGTTATATTTAAGTATTCAAATTCCTAAGACAACTTACACTTAGCATCTGGAATATTATGATACGGAGACCATACAAGCATCCCTCCATTATCTTTATCAGTGTATTTTGTAGCACCTGTAAGAAAAGTTAAGTCTTAATATTTATATATATGACCTAGAGAATAGGACAGTAGGTAAAGGTGGGCTACATTAAAAAGGTCAGCCAATCAACAAGGTGATGGAGGAGAAAATAACTGAATAAATACATAATTCCTTAAGAGTAGGGTTCACGTTTGGTCATTCACCATCTTGTAAGGGACAACTACAGACTGATATTAAACGGATCCTAATAACTGTAATTTGAGCACTAAAGTTCATTTCTAAAGTTAGCAAGGATGCCAAAATACAGCTATTTGTGTAGCTGATTAGAACAGTTCTTAGACAGGTGTGAGAGTTTATCAGTATGTTGACACTATTATGACTACAGGAGTATCTGGATCTACTAGGCTGAGTTATGCTTCCTAGCATAACAAAATTATAAGATAGAAAGTTGGAAACTTTCAGCTTTCAAAGTGTTCTTTCGGCAAGGAAACTACATTAATAACTATGCCAGAAACGATTTTGTTCTCTATGCATCTCTCATATATATCTGCACCCATACTCATAGCAAACTAAACCGCATAGCCATAGAAGAGACTCAGATGTAAAATTCACCCAGTTTTGTTTTTCCACTCCCCTTGATGCAGCTAAGGGAAACAGCCCAAATTACCTAAGAGGAAGACAGAGCTATTTTCGCAGAACTGATGTGACTTTGTACAAAGTACTGCAGATTCCAGAGATTCTGATTTCCAGGAAAAGCACCACAAAAGAAATTAAAATGTTTTCTTTTACAACAACCTATCTTGCTAAGACACTGCTCACCAATTAGAGCACATTCACATCTGTCAGTAAAAATTCTTTGAGGCAGCACCCTCAGAGAAACAGATCTTTCTGGGTAAAAATAGATTTCCCCCCTCCAGACACACTGCAGCTATTTCACTGAAATAAACAAGCTGTTTTCAGGTCATTTTAAGTTTTTCCCTTTCATATTAAGGTTCTAAGGTTTGTTGAAGGATACATAAACAAAACAAACAAAAAACAGCACACTGGAGAAAAGAAATACTTATCACTTTCTAAATTATGTACTACCTTTTGTTGTTGTTACTTCTCTGTGTTGGGACCGTTTTGTATCTCCCATCTTTGCAGGTAGTAAAGCCACTGCCATTGTCAAATTGCACCCCAGAAAAGCATGCCATTAGGAAAAATTAACTTATGTGCCTTCTGAAATAAGATGTGCAGGCTGTAACTGATATAAATGCATCAAACTCTGTAAATGTGCATACAGGCCATAAAAAATCAGGTATAAGCACAAACACCACAAAAAAAAAAAAMCCAAAAAACCCCAAAAAAACCCCAAAAACTTTTAGTAATTAGTATCTTAAAAGCAAGCACTTGAATGTAACTTTCTTGTTAAAATGGCACTATTTTTAAAATATTAGGAATGCAGTATTTAAGAGTGATGCAAACGAGTTATAGGCATATCATTTCTCTCTTGCCCAATCAATTTTTAACCGAAGTACCTGATAGCTATCCTGCCTTCCACTGATAAGCTAAAAGACATGTAAAACAGGATGATCACTGGAGAATACAGCAGAATTTTGAGTTGCAAGCATGAAATGTCCAAGTCTAACATGATTATATTCTCATTTTTTTCCCTTCAAAAATGAGACACCCTGTAATTTATGTGATTTATATCACAGATATCAAATATAAAAAGTTCTTAAGAACTTAGCTTCTGAGTCATGTTACTTGCACTTAATATTATACAAAGCTTTGAGATCACTGCATGAAGTGTGTAGTGATGTAATTTAGCTGTAAGAACACAGCTAAGGATATTTTATCTAAACATAAAGAGAACTAAAAAGCTTAAAGAGTTTAAGAGATCTAAAACTTCAAGAGAACAACAGTAGCAACAACTTCTTCTGAGCTGAAAAACAGAACACATGACTCTTTTAAAAGAACACTCAACTCCAGATGGGTTCTGCTTCATGGGAAAATTGCTTAACTTGGGCTTGAATCTCATTTAAAGCACACACATAACAAAAAGCCCACCTCAATTGAAAAAGTGGATCATCTGGTGACATCTCCAATGTCACTCAATGGAGAGACTGTTGTAAAATCTTCAACAATGTCAAGCCTCAAAAATCCCCTCATCCGCCACCTTCAGAATGAAGAACTTGTAAAATTTCAGACTTAAATGATGGTCATTTAAGGAAGAGAAAAAAAAAAAGAAAAAAGATAAAGACTGAGCTGTTCAATTACATACAGCAAACAGTACAAAGTCTACCAAATGACTGTTTCCTGAACATATAAGAAAGGAGCATTTAAATAGCCTATTTTGTATGAAGAAAGATCTTTTGTTCAAATTCTAGTCAAGAATCTCTGTTTCATGAGATATCAACAATGAAGTTCTTACAATACTACATGAAGTTTTTTAATGTAAGAATACGAAACAAGTTCTTGTTGTAAGTCATAACCAGAATATTAACCTAGATCTTTCACACCTAACAGGACCACTTGATTTATTTGCTTAGAGGAGGAGTTACAGGTTTCTGACAGTCACCTTTTGTCAGCTGCCTATGTTTGCAGGTTGCAAGCACTGTTTGTGTACACACACACTGACACTGCACAGCACACTGGCACTTGGTGTCATCAGCACTGAAGAGGACAAGGACTGAGGCGCAGCTCTGGGTAAGGAGGAAGGCAGAGTCCACATACCTTAGCTTTCAAGCTGCTCCCCCTTCCATTCAAGGGCGTAAGGTGATGGGGCTGGCAAAGAAAATGAAGAGCAAGAAAGCTCTGAGAGCCAAAAGACGACATCCTTCCTCAACAGCTTCCCATATTCTGCCAGTAGGCAGTGCCTTGCAGATCTCTGTAGAGGTAGCAGTGCTCTGGGTTGAATAGCAACCTCAGAGAAGAATTCCAGGTGTTCAGCTGGTTCCATGGTGTCCTGTTCACTTCTCCAGCATGGTCCTCGAAGAGGTTAACAGGACTTTTTGTGATGAGAAGTACGTATGTAACAGATGATGAAAAAAACACCCAAATTCTCTATAGTCCCTAAATATTTGATGACTAAGGCCACTTGTGTGGGGATGGCATTCTTCTACGATGTTCATGCTACTAACCACAGAATGGTTAAGGTTGGAAAGGACCTCTAGAGATAATGTAGTCTAAACCCCATGCTCCAGCACCTGAACCATACCAGGCCTAGTACTGGTCCCTGGGGAAAATCACTAGCAACAGGCCTCCAACTGGACTTGGCCCCCCTTATTACAACCCTCTGAGCTCTGCCAATCAGCCAGTTCTCAATCCACCTCACTGTCCACTCACCTAACCCACACTTCCGGAGCTTTTCTTATGAGGATGTTATGGCAGACTGTGTCAAAAGCCTTGCTGAAGTCAAGGTAGACAACAGCCTCGGCTCTCCCATCATCCCCTCAGCCTTCTACAATGGGATGACTGGCTATCAGGTTTGTCAAACATGACTTCTCTACAGTGAATCCATGCTGACTACCCTGATCACCTTTCTTCCTTGACATGCCTAAAGATGGTCTCTAGGATGAGCTGCTCCACCACTTTTCCAGGGGCAGAGGTGAGCCTGACAGGCCTGCAGTTTCCCAGGTCCTCCCTCTTGTCCTTTTTGAAGACTGGAGTGACATTTGTTTCTTTCAGACCTCTGGCACCTCTCCTGTTCTCCATAACCTCTCAGATGATGGAGAGTGGCTCAGCAATAACACTCCCCAGTTCCCTCAGCACTCTTCAGTGCATCCCATCCAGATCCAGAAATTTATGGATGTCCAATTTGCCTAAATAATTCCCAGCCCAATCCCCCTTGACCAGCAGAAAGTCTTCCTCTCTCCAAGTTCTCTCTCTTGTCTCTGGACTCTGCAGTTCAGGGGACTAGCCTTAGCAGTGAAGACAGAAGCAGAGAAGGCATTTAGTAACTCTGTCTTCTCTGCATCCTTTGCCACCAAGGCACTCTCCCCATTCAGCAGCAGACTAACATTTTCCCAAGTCTCCCTCTTGCTGTTGATGTATTGATAGAAGCCTTTCCTGTTATCACTGACATTTTTCACTAACTGCAATTCCAAACAGGCCTTGGCCTTCCTCACTGCATCCCTGCATTCCCTGACAATGTTCCTTTATTGTTCCCAGGTGGTCTGTGCCTTCTTTCACCTTACACACATGCTTTTTTCCCTCGTTAAGTTTACCCAGCAGCTCCTTGCTCAAAGCAACTTCCACCAGAAAAGCTCTTTGCAAAGCCACGTGATTTTTACAGCAGGAATCAGACAGCAGACGTTTCAGATGGACCTCCATATGGCTGAAAGGAAAGGGTGACAATGGAAGGATGGGATGCATACAGGCAAGCAGGTGCTTGTGAGACAACATCCTGTCCTCAACACAGAGCATCCACAGCTACAGGGATCCCTCTATCTCTGTCTGGAAGACCGTGATGTATCTTTGAGAAGTGCATCTTGTCCCTGCCTCGAGAGTGTGAGGGAGCAGCAGCCCTACCTCACCCTACAAACAAAAAGAACAGTATCTCACAGTCAACATGATCATTATCCACAAGATCCATTCTCACTATGAACAGCAGATGGAAGGCGAGGCGGGGAAGAAGATCTCTACATCAAGAAGGAAGAGTATGACCATTAGCTAGATCTGTCGTCTATCTGCAAATTGCTTTGGGAAGGGTATTTGCACGTCAGCTGCAGCCCTTGCTCTCCTGCCAATACCACTTGGAAAATGGGGCTAACTGGAGGTGACCCATAATTTATTGGCATTCTCAACTGCTATCCACAAGTGAATAACTGTAGTGACAAATTGACACTTTTTAAATTTTGGCTCCACATCAGAAGATGGATAAGCTGGGAAGATGCTGTTCTGTATACAAATAAACAAGTACCAAGAGTAATATTGAAATCTGGAAGCACACAAGACTTAAAGAGGGGAAATGCCAATTTAAAAAATACAGTGGTTGACCACATACAAACTGCTTTTCTCCACTTAAGTAGAATCTTTCAGAATAGGAACAGAATCAGAAAAAGCAAGAGGAGAAATAATTGTATGTTTAAGTTAACAGACTGAAAATCTTCAGGGCGGGGAAAAAAAAAAAGTACTATGAGGACAGATGAAGAGGGAGAAAATTTTAAGTTCTTTTCCACAACACTTAATAATTTCAATATAGAGAAGCCTATTTTTATGTAGACCTATTTTTATGTAGAAAGGTTAAGAGGGAAGAAAAAAGTCAAAAGGACACAAAGAAATGGAATTCATAAGTGACCTTAAATAGTATAACACATTCTTCTCGAGCACCCCTTCCAAGAAGTGAGTGAATGGAAAAGCAGCATTTAAAATAGGCCAAGTTCACAGTAAAGCCTTTGGAAACTCCGAATGTACTATGACCTGCCAGAGCTCAGCCCATATTCTCCTTTAGTCCCAGTGCAGCAGAACTTCTCTAGCAGTCATCTTGCGTGCATCGCACAAGCATGAAGCAGATACTGAAACATCTTGCTACAACCTAAGTACTCCAGACAGCCAGAAAGCAGGAGAAACACTTGCACTTTGAGAATAAGGTATCACTTAAAAAACAAGCACACGCACAGGAACAGATGAAAATTGGAAAGCAGGAGATGATCTATGCACTTGGTAAAATACTTAAGAAGATTCAGAATGTCTCTTATTCAAACCTTTTTATGGTTAAAAAAAAAAGTATACCTCACAACTGTACAACAAAGTTACAATTAAACATCCCTTTTCCACTAAGCTCTACCTTCAGAGTTGCCTGTAAAATGGGGTTCAAAGGGGAAGAGATGGTGAGAGAGGAATGTTTCAACTAACTTCCATTAGTTGTTGTTCCCCAAATCTATTTCCCCCAAGAGACACAAAAATAAACTGACTTTTCTTTAAACAATTTATTTCATAGACAACTTCAGATATAAGATTTTACTACTGCCACAACCTTAAATATGAACATTTTATTCCTAAACTTACTGCTGCAGAGCCTTGTTTACTGCAATAAACACTGGCCAAGTGAGACCAAATGCTGTCCTGCAAGCATTTATTCTTGTGCGTGTACCAGAGGGAAGATTTTGTATCACAGACTTCTATTTAGTTTCATCCATTACTAATTCCCTTCTCCCACCTATTTATCTTAAGAGGCTTAAAAAAAAAGTATCCATTGCAGAGTGTTTGCAGCACTGTAATTAAACACGCTTCTAACTGACCTGGTGAGTCCTTCAAAAGGGGCTCTAGAACAACTCCAAAAAACATCATGCAACGTTGAAGTCTTTGCATTACAGACATTGCATATGCTCACATATGTAAACTTAGAAGCTTGATGGAATGTCTTTTACATAATTTATTACCAAAACTTCTAAGCGTCTGTAGGAAGACCACAGGAGAACACTTCCTATCCAACACTCTACTAGATGATACTTCAAGGTTCATCTGTTTCCTCTCATGAAGGCATTTACTTGCCAAGATCTCTTTAGATAACTAACTTATGAAGATGCTACATATGTATTCTTACACTTTATGGAGCTGTATCTTAATATTTAGGTGTTAAAAGCTATTAGTGCCTAATCTTACTAAATCAACATATGCACACTGATAAGGACAATATAATATTGGAAGGCTTTCTAAGGAAAGAAGTGTTCTAAATATTTATTAATCTCAGTAACTAAGAGAGGAGTATCAGTAGTTTTCCTCCTTCCCAGAGTATACTTATAAGCTCCAAAAAGTCTCCTTAAATAAGAGAACATGAATTTAAGTTACAAGTGCAATAATAAAGAGGCATACTTGGTTTACAAATTTGAGACTACAGAAGCTCTGCTGGTCTAAGGTCTGAAGAGTATTCTTTTAATCAAGAGGGAAAAAAAATACTACACAGATTTCTAATCTGTAGGGCCATTGGGAGAAAAAAAGTCCAGGCTATTGGAACTTACCATTTGTATTTATTCTTATTTATTCAATGTAAAAAACAATATGGAGGTGGCACTATTGCCTACACTACACACTCCTCTCTAGGCAAGAGGCTTGCCCTTATGCCAAGGCAGCAAGGAAATACGGCCATTTAATTCACACCACCCTCCCCTTCTCTTTTCCCTGTGCTCATCAACGGGGGTTCCAGCGTTACGGGTCCCTATATGAGGAGCTCTGGCTCAATCCTCTTCCGGTAGGAAACCATCTGACACCAATGGAGCCTGTTTGGAGAACAGGAAAGCAGATAGGCTTCATCTGACCACTATAGCAGAACGGGTAAGTGCTCCTAATTAAAAAGGAAGAAGAAGAAAAGGTGGAGGGATGAAAGGGGGGGTGGGGGGAAGAAAAAAAAAAAAAAAAAGAAAGGAGGAAAGGTCTTGCTGCCGAGCGCAGTGACACCAGATAGCAGCCTGGTGTTAACTCGCTAGAAGTGAGGCTATGCAGGGAGGATACCCAGTGTTCCTCGGGGCGGCAGGGGGAGAGCAGCAGCAGCAGGAGGAGGAGGAGAGCAGCCCGGCTCCGCTCTCGAGGCCGCGAGCAGGGCACACAACGGGCTGCTCCGCTCCCCGGGCAGGCACGTCCTGCACGGCGCGCATCCCTTCGCGCCCGTGCCCCCAGCACCCGCCTGCCCGCATCGCGCGGCGATAAGTGGAAATGATCACGAATAAGCAAGTAAATCACCTTGCTGGCTACGCCGCGCGCGGCGGGGAAAAGGGAAGGAGACAATAGCAGCAGGCAGAGCCCCCCCGCCGCCCGCACACGCACCGGGCGAGGCTCCCGCCGCGCAGATGCTGCCCCCGCGGCCGGCGGTGAGCACAAAGGCGACGGGAGCAGAGCCAGGAGAAAGAGGGGGAGGAGAAGAAAAAAAAAAGAAAAAAAAGAAAAAAGGAAGAAAATAATGAAGAGGGTGAAGCAGCGCCCCCTCCCCGCCATGGAGCGCGCCCCCCGCCCCGCGCGCCCCGGCGCGGCGGCTCTTACCGGGCTCGTAGTCGGGGATGCGCGCCTGGTATTCCGCGCCGACCCTCATTCCTACATCTGCAGCACACGCCGGGCAGCGCGGGGCGGCGCGGCGCGGGGGAAGGCGGGCGGCCGTTAGCGGCGGCCCCGCGCCC